>JAFVLL020005097.1:0-86452 GCA_021397915.2 Tor tambroides | reverse complement strand
TTTTTTTTTTAGATAAAACTGAAAATAATAATAATATCAGCAATAATAATAGCAGCCATTTGACTGTTATAAGCCATGGCATGGAAATATTTATCAGCTTATCGAAATTGGCCAGATTTTTAATATTGCTGCATCCCTAAAACTTAGTTACGCTACAGTATTACTCGTGAAGTATTAGGAAGTAAAAGTAGCGCTACCCAACCCTGGGAAGGATGTGTGCTATTATACCTTGCCACCTTAATAGGGACATTAATCATGCTGCAAATCGCCGTTTGTGGAACTGAACTTTTTATATAACACACAGCGAGAAAGTGCATCTTTGAACATCTGACAGCTTTGCAGAACACAGCGTTTCTTTCTATAGTCTGAGAGAGACCTGAAGAACCTTTTGTGTTCTAGTCAGCGAATGTTAATGAGGTGAGAACAGCTTTTTTTTTTTTTTCCATCCTATGATGTTTGGTTTTGGTATCACAGCTGGGTGATACGCTTCCCTTATTTTTGTCACCCTCTTTCTCTGTCACTCACACTCTGGGTGTCTTTCGCACGTTCTCACTGTGTGCTGATTTACTGCATGTGACTGAGCTGTCACATGGAGCAGCAGAGAGCAGCGCATAGACATAAGCACATTGTGATGTACTGTGGATGTACACACTTTTACAGATAAATTTATGGTGGTGCCTGTCAGTGCAGCCAGGATGTATTGTCAGTGGTGTTAAAAAAAGCTCTTGGTGGACTGCATTTTTAGCCAGCTTGGTGTCACCACTAGTTGTGTGTTTCTGACGGGTTTCTGGGTGGTTGGTCTGTACGTTTTGAAAGGAATATTTTGTGATGGGAATAAATTTGTGCTTTTTCTCTCTGTCCTTATTCGTTATCTTCTCTTTCTGCTCACTTTGGCGTGTTTCTATCTGCATATAGAGTGGAACGCTCTCTGGGAGGGATAGGTGAGAACTTTGGCATGGAACTTGGTGCCATCTGGTTTAATATGAGTCTAAATGAACCATTTTTTTTTTCAGTCACATTGCAGGACAGTGATAAATCATGTTAAAAGAAGAGCTGTTACATGCTACCAGCCACCAAGGACGCTGTCAGCTGTTCAGTACCAATGAAGAATGCAAGAAACACAAGATTCATCACTGCATCACTGAACACATTCCAAGAACAAGAGTTAAAGAAGCAACTAAAATGCCAGACTGAATGGATTAATGCTCATCATTCAGGCATCTAAAGGACAGTCTACAGTGACAGTGACTTAAAGGAATATTTCACACAAAAATAAAAATTCTGTCATTATTTACTCATAATGAATTTGGAACACAAATTAGGAACTTTAAGCATCTATTTTTTGAATACGCATATTCAGCAAGGATGCATTAAATTTATCAGAAGTGACAGTAAAGACGCTTAATATGACGATTAAGAGATTTCCATTTCCATTTCAAATAAATGTTATTCTGAACTTTCTGTTCCTCAAAGATTAATTAAAAAACATCATAATAGTATATTAGTAAGTACTGTTTCTTAAGCAGCACAGTAAAATGATTTCTGAAGGATCATGTGACAACTTTACCATCACACAAAAAAAATACATTTTTAAATATATTAAAATAGAAAAGTTATTTTAAATTGCAATAATCTCATAATATTACTGTTTTACTGTATTTTTGATCAAATAAATGCTGTCTTGTTGAGCATGAGACTTTTTCAAAACCGTTTAAAAAATCTTACTGATCGCAAACTTTTGAAAGGTAGTATGTATGGTGCATTCACATTTCATTTGTCATTATTAATTCCTCTCCATTTTCTAGTATAGAGCTGTATCAAAGGGCAATGTCTTGTCTTTAGACCCAGGAATATCCTGGAATATAGCGCCTTTTATATAGAATATATTTATATAGTGTATTTATACAAAATATAGTTGAGTTGGTCACACTTTAGTTTAGGGGTCAATTCTCACTACTAAATAACTATTAACTATGACTTTTTTCCTAAAAAAAAAAAAAACCCTCCTAATTTGCTGCTTATTGATAGTTAGCAAGGTAGTTGTTAAGTTTAGGTATGGGGTATGATTAGGGATCTAAAATATGGTCATGCAGAATAAGGCTTTACGATTAATTGAAATTAAATCGCAAAGACGATAAATCGTGATTAGGCAGAAGCTGTGATTGTCATGGTTCTGTGATCCAAAACTGATCCTTAAAATAAAGTGGTACCATTGAGTTATATGGTGGTTTTGGCATGATAGTAAGCGAATAATGACACAATTTTCATTTTTCGTCAACTTGCTGTTGGTTGTCACACTCCAACCCTGGAATTCAAGCAGTGGGATCTGAATGCCAGTCAGCCCTGAACAGTGTCCCCATGACTTGAACCTACACACTTGCATTCACACAAACAAGCATCCTATAGTATTGTGTGCATATGTGTCTCTGTTTTCCATCGAACAGTCAACAGATAGTCCCTCGGTCCAAAGTAGTGTTGTTTTTGGCAGCCTGTTTTAATTTTAGTTTTAGTCTAGTCTTTGTGTGAAGCTGTCATTTTAGTTTTTATTAGTTTTAGTCATGTTCATACTCCTTTTAGTCTAGTCAAGTTTTAGTCAACTAAAAGTCTGAGCATTTTTAGTCTTATTTTAGTCAGAATTATCCATGACTATTTTCGTCTAGTTTTAGTCGACGAAAACTGATGACATTTTACGTCTAGTTTTAGTCAACAAAAACTGATGACAGTACAGTCTAGTTTTAGTCAATGAAATTCTGTGTTTTAGTCTCTTTTAGTAATGTAGTCTATTCATAGTCAATATAGTATAAATGCCTAGTAGTATGGAGCCAAAATAATTTCTTTTAGCCAAATCCCACTTCTGAAACACAGGTTATCTTATATGTATTGTTACCTTATAGACTCAGAATACATCCATTCCAACAGACACGGAAGACGCTCTGATTTGAATTTAATTTATTTTACCAACTAAACATGTTAAGAAGTACACATGCCCTGTTTTCTCCCAAAGATAGACCCGGCTGGCGGCTGCCAGTGCTTTGCTGTTGTCGTCTTCTAAATAATGCCGCGAGTGAAGCAGGAAGTAGCGTCGCCTGCGTCTGCGCGAGTGCGACCTAGTCTGCTCAACTGAAAGCGAGACACAGAAGCAAATGCTGCAAAATAATAATAATAATAATAACGCAACTAAAACGAGGCGAAATAACGTTATAACATTTCGTTTAGTCTCGTTCAAATCCACTTGAAAATGAGGAGACATTTAGCATAGTTTTTATTTGTAAAGCACATTTAGTCTCGTTTTCATTAAATCAACAATATTGCATTATACATTTAGTTATAGTCATCGTCACATGACCAGCATTTACGTCTCGTCTCGTCTCGTTTTCGTCACGTGATAAAGGTTCGTTGACGACGATATTTAGTCATAATTTTCGTTGACGAAAGCAACACTAGTCCAAAGGGAGTTCTGTTGGATCATCTATTGCATGTAAGTTTACAGTAGGCGCTGACATGCTTGTAAGAGTGTTCATTTGTTTTCGTGGACCCTAAGGATTGAATCTGAAATCAATGTTTACAGTGTCAGTAGCACTGTGGCCTTTATTTTCCTAATACCGCTACTTATAAACTTCAAATCCTGTATCAAGCTGAAAAAAATGTTGAAAATGAGTAAATAAATATAATAGTTATCTCAGATGAGGTGGAATCATACCAGGCCCCTTACAATCTAGAATTGGCTTTAATGACTGTGACTGTTGTAATTATATAACAGTGTGACGGCCTGTATCTTTGGGTTTTTCCCTCCCGCAGGCCTCCCCCCCCTTTTTTTTCATGCTCATTCTGCTGGTACCTTTCATTAACTCCATTGGTCCGTCATGGTAATCCCTCTATAGTTCAGCTTGTCTGTCCCACCTCGCCTTCCTTTTTTTGTCAATAATCTTTTCTTGTTCTTCCTTATAATACTAACCTTCTACTGGTTAGTGGATTTTGACGTTCCACTCCATATGGTGGCTCTGTGATGGTCACATTACCCTGTTCGCCCTCATTAGTTGATACGGATGTGTGAATGAGCATGGATTTTTATTGGGTGCTGTGATGCTTCCCAGAGGCGAGTCGTGAAAGCGTACCATCTAATACAGTGGCCTAGTGAAGCAGGGTTAATGCACTCAGGGTGACAGCGTTTGATGTGATTTTTTTTTTTTTAATTTTCCTTTGACAAAGGTCTGGCTGGGACAGCTATGAAGCAGATGATCCAGGGCCAGGGACGTCTACTGAGGAAATTGCTTGTGTTGTCATGATCTCTGATGTGAATGTGGTTGTTTGCAGCAGTGTTTGTCCTCATCACATTGAAGGGAAGATGATTAGGCTTGACACAGCGGCTTGAGTGAGGGGTGTGAGGAAGACTGGTCGCTCAGGGTGCTGCAAGCGTCCCAGTACACAGAGGTTAAAATGTTTGGACAGGGAGGACAGACTTTAAGCGTCCCCTGGTAGTGACTAGCCTCATCAAAAATTAGCATGACAAGCAGACCAGATTCTGCAGCTGTCATATTCATCAAAAATTTTGTGTCTGTTTCTTTGGCCAATTAATGGGTTCCAGTCCTCCTCTTTGAGGGCCACCTTCTAGCAGAGTTTAAGCTCAACCCTAACAGAACACACCTAAACCAGCTAATCAAAGTCTTCAGGATCACCAGAAACGTCCAGGCTGGTATGTTTTAGCTAAACTATGCAAGAAATAGGTGCATTACCAAAGCAAAGATTGTTCCAAATGGTAGATACTTCACTGACTGCCTCAAAAGATAGCCCATTGAATAAAGTCGGATGGAATTGTATATATTTCCTCAGAAAGCAATTCCAGAACACACTGTGATGATTTCTGTGTTAGTAGAGCAGAGCACAATTTGAGTTGCTGCCTGTGGAGAACACTCCAAATTGGACACTGATGAGGCTCTGTTTCACTTATGATGCTGGCATAGAGGACAGATGCTCTTGTAGGCACTAGGCAGCACACTAAGTTCTGGAACAGATCCAATTACCCTGTTCCAAAACCTGAGCTGCCTAATCGCCTAGTATCTACAATGGCTTCTGAAAGCATTCAAACTGTCATGGAACCTCAGCATAAGCCAGAACGCCACATGCCACAAAGCTGATTTTAGTAGAGCTTGAAGTTAGCATGTTGCTATGAAAAGCTGCCAATTTACCAGTCGATCGGTTACCTCACCTATGGTCATGAGCTTCGATTACTGACCGAAAGAACAAGATCAGCTGAGATGAGCTTTCTCCACAGAGTGTCGGGGCTAACCCTGAGAGACGGGTGCAGAGCTTGATCATCTTGGAGAGGCTTCTCTGTGTCAAAAGGAGCAAGTTGAGATAGTTCGGGCACCTCTAAATATGTCCAGCTGGGAAGAGCCCCCAGGGTAAACCCAGGGTGCCTTGGGAACACCTTGGGATCCCCCAGGAGGAGCTGGATGAAGTTGCCAGGGAATTGGACAAGTGGCGACCCTGCTGCCATTGTGACTCAGTCCCAGATAAAGCCTGAAGTATGCTTCATTTATATACTGTATGCTAGCATATGCGTACAGTCGAACGTGTAGCCTTTCAAAGTATACTCCATTTGATAGCGTGCGCGAACTCAGGCGGTCAATACATACACTCTAGAAAGCTTCATCTTAGTCCAGTGTCTGTGCTATATATCTCCAGAAGTTATGACCAATAAAAATGTCTTAGTACTCTTTTAAACTAAAGTAGCAGAAATCTCATAAAACCCTCACACAAGTGGTTGTCAGTGCAGCCGTTTGTTGTTGTAGTCTCCACTATTTTGTTGCTGTCGTTGTTCCGTCTCTATAATTTAGTTTTCTAGTGACCCAGGCCACTGTTTCCACCTTGTGGAACAACTGATTAGTACAAATCAAATTCAATGCACATGTGCGACCTGCGCGTACAAAGTATGTGTGGTTACAAAGGGATGGATGTTATTTTAAAAGCTGTGATTTAGCGTAAAAAATGTATAACACACAAATACTGAAGAACACACTGAACTATTTTTTTTTAGTATTGAATTTCTGTCAATAGATTCATCATCTTGGTTTTTCTTTTCTGAAGTTTACATTCTGGGATTTGCTTTTCTACAAAGGATACATGTGATGCTGACTTTAAAATTTAAACACAGCAGTAGTTTTATGCTCCATAGTCATATTTGCCAATACATGATATTATCACGCTAATTTATTTTATTTACTTAGGCCTACTTTCATAGTAATTCATAAATGAACCAACTCCAGGGTAAGGCTAAAAGCAGCCTAATGTTAGCGTAATCTATTAACTAAATACATAAAGTAATTTTAATATGACTGAATTTGTATGTAATATAATAACAGTTCATTAGAAACATTGTAAGTTACTTATTGTAATGCTTAAATTTCCTCAGTTATTCAAACAGCAGCTACAGAAATCGAGCATTTACAGAACATTTACATTAGAAAAGTATATCGACACTAACTTCAGTCTAGTGCGTTTATGCACTTTAAAAAACACTCGAGCGCGCAAACTGAACAACGAAAATTGTTTCAGCGATGGCTCATCTGAACGCCTTTGATTGGCCATTGCATTCATAAAGCACAGAATCATGTGTGATTGGCTATAACACGTACTATAAAATGCGGAAAAAGAAATATGATGGAACAAATAAGCCCTAATATTAATTAGATGGTATTACCAGCCTAATAATAATAATAATAATCGTCAAATGCATCAGCTGCAGACGATATCTCTGACTATCGTAGATACACGATACTGCCATCTATCGGTAAAACCCTACACAGCACAATTGAGATGGCTAACTTTTTGAAATTAATTTGCATGATGCCTTAAAATGCTACCTACAAAGGCAGCTCATTATGTTTTAAAGCAGGTCAAATCCTAATTTGGATCCTTCTCTTTTGTCTTGGTCTGGGTCTTAATGATTATTTTCGACCACAGCACAGATTTAAGCCCACACTGTCTTTCCTCTACTCCTCTACAATGGTACGGTATATTTAAAGCAGACATTGTAACTGGATTAATTAACAGCTTTGTCTGTTTCTTGTACATCCATTTGGAAAAGCTAAACAAGGATTTACTATTCCAAACAGCCAGTCAGTTTTCCTGTCAATAATTCTTTAATAATGACCTTGCTGAAGGGCTGGGGGAAGGTACTTCGAACCAGTGGATGGGATTTTATTTAGGCTCTTCACTGCTTTGTGTATTTTAATTATATTTTTTTCTAGCTGTATTTACATACAAGTAGTTTTATCTCGTGCCAGCACAGCGGAGATTCTCGAAACTGGTCCAACCACACAAACCCCAAATTCTCTCTTCCTCTCTGTCTCGCTCTCTCTTCTCCTCTCCATCATGAGCACAATCGCCACATTTACACACATACGCGTCTCGTTCTCTCTCCCATCCCCCGTGCAAGAGAACTGTAAGCCAAATTGCTGTTCGCTGGACGCCCGGCCATAAATTAGACTTTTGACAAGCCTGGCTGCATTGTTTTCCCCCCTGCCCAGCCCCTAACCCTGAGCTAACCTACTCAGCGGCGTAGAGCTGCCCAGCTGTGGTTTGCTACTCAACGTGGCCTTGTCTCTTCCTTCAGACAAACATGCACACTTTCTCTGTCTGTTATGCTATCTCACTCTTGCTCTGCCTGTTCTCTCGCCTCCTCTTTGATTGTTGTTCATGATGCATTTGTTCCCCATCTGAATCGGCTCTTTGACTTGGGCCTGAGCCATGCCCTTGTAGTGACACCATGGCTTAATTTTTATACACACAAACATGGAATTGCATATGCAAGCCACACAAAGGAACTTTTACAATAAAAAGGTCCTAAACTTGAGCTTCTATGTGATGAATAGGGGATGATTTATTTGTATTGCATTCATGTGTATTAGGGATGTCAAATGCATTATCATTTGGTGAATGATTTGGTTGATTTAGTCGAATGCATTGTATCTAATAGACATGCAGTGAATAATTTAAATCAAAATGTATGTTTTTAAAAAAATATATTTTGGAGGGTTTTAAAGACAAATATATAATGTGTAAATATATGTAAAAATATATAAATTATTAACATTTATATTAACAATCTATCTATCCATCTGTCCGTCTATCTGTCTATCTATCTATCTATGTTCACATTTAAATTAGTACTGTCCAATTGATTAAACACGATTAATCGCATCCAAAATAAGTTTTTGTTTACATAATACTGTATATGTGTGTACTGTGTATATTTATATGTAAATATACACACATATATGTATTTTTTAATGATAGTTTTATTTTTGGATATTTAATTATAGTAATATTTTACGTTAATGTTGTGGTATTTTAATGATCAACTACTGACAAGTTGGTATTGTGACAACCCTGCTGAGTGTATATATATATATATATATATCTACACACATCCACACACATCCACATTGCTTTCCAGAGATGTCACATTACTTTAGCCTCTGCATGCATGACTGTTTGTGTGGTGAATTACGAAGGTGTTATTTGCGTGTTTATGATGTTTGTGTGTATTTGTCCTTTAGACAGAGGCAGCATGGAGGGCTTAGTGACAGGGTGGAAGGTCATTATGAAGTGGAAAGTACCATAAGCGGAGGGGAGGGCGGACGGGAATATCGCAGGGCGAAATACAGCAGAGGAGATCGAACCATACGTGTCCTTCCCTTTCCCCTGGTACTGCCCTTCCCTCAGACCACTGTAAACCCTCCAGATAACAGCCTCTTATACTAGCAGCATTAATCATTAAACTCTCCTCAGTGTAACGCAATGAACACATACGCATGGCATGATATATCCTATTCGAAATGACCTCAGGATAGTACTTTATTACGGCTTCTCTTTTGCCAACACGCTTAGGTCCTTCTTTCAAGACTTAAACTCCCATCATGCACTCTTCCGCATCCGTTCTCCAGACCAAACAAACCACAGATATTTGAAAGAGCCGTCTACAGGATGTGCGCCGTGTGCCGGTGTCCCTGAGGAGGGTCCGTGTTTGTGTTTGAATGATCTAAAGAGCTTAATGCCCCTGGCCGTGGGAGTTTGGGATCGACCCAAAGAGGAAAGTGCAAGGTCTTGAACCAGAACAAGAGAAGCCTGTTGCTCTTCGTCTCTCTTCTTTTTGATTTTCCCTCTCTATCTTACACCTATAACTGGAGGTAGCGCATTTGTTATGTTCCCATTGGATTGGGTTCTGATGCATCTCCCACGGAGCGGCGGCCCACAAAGTTTAGATCAAAACTCTAGGATCATCCTCAAAGAGCATTATTAATCAAACAGTACTCATGCAAGACCTGCGTCAGCTTATTAGAGAACAGACGCACGCTGAGTTTGCTTTGTTCAACATCTCATTTTTTATGTGAGTTAGTTTCTGAAAATGAAAGGGACTTGTAGAGTTTCGCTAGTATGACATAAACAAGCTTTCTGAGTCTCTTTTCCCCATCTCAGGGTTTGGTTTTCTCTGCTCGGGCACTTTTGACATCACTTCCTTCTCATAGCTCATTGACCGACGACTGTACACTATGTTCTGACGGTTAAACTCATGCTTGAACCCTCGTTCCCACAGACTTGTGGTTCATGAGAGAGGAGACGGTGTCCAGCGGTCTTCTGTCTGTAGGGCAGACGGAATTGAGAAATCCAGTCATAAAAATGGAATTTACTGTACAGCACAGAATGTCATGGAATTTGCCAAAGTTTGGATGAATAAATCAAAAGTAGGGCTTTGTACCTAATCAAATCTTGATATGGACTAGTGTCTGTTAATATTAAACATGAAAAGACTGCTATTGAAATGTGAAGTCATACTCAAGCATCTGTTATGCATGTGGTTTTTTCAGCTGTCTTACTATACTTAGTTTTATATTTAAATTAAAACTAGAAACACAAATGTCTTCACTATAACCCCCCCATAAAATCATGACAGAAATATATTACTATTATACTATACAATTTTCTTTACAAAGTAATAATTACAGTATTGATAATACAGTTTATTATAAAATTATTTTCAAGGAATATCAAACAATTTTTCAATCCATGTTTTAATTTAACAGTACATTTCTGTTAGCTTCATGTTGTTTGCCAAAAATATTCAGATTTTATTTGATTACATTTTAAAATGTTACCTAAATTGTTTTATGCATTCGTTTAGTTACCACTATTTTTGAGAATAAATTTGTGTAAAATAATAAAACACAGAATCCAGACAAATTAAAGATTTTAATAAATCAAAAGATTTGTTAAAATTAAATTAAACCATTAAAAGAATTTTAAAAATTAAAAAAATGGAAAATACTGAATTTGGGAAATATTTAAACATTTTTGAACCCTGCATCAATGTGGATGTGATTTTGTCATGGCTGTGATTCAGAAGTGGAAAGAATTTTTAATAATTATTGAATTATATTTTATTTTATTTTAATTTATTTTATTAATTAATTTATTTTTAATGCAATGCTTATTAACATATTGAGCATCCTGGAAGCAAACATCAGTAAATGTCTGACATGAGCAAACCAAAACCTGCCTCTAATTAGACTGAAATAATGAAATATATGAAATGAAATAATTGTAAAGAACCATGTTTGCTTTTGTGTTTTTTCTAATGTGGCGTATGTGGGATAAAGTTCATGGGCTATGTGTGCGAGGCTACTTCCACGTGGAGGTGTGGCAGCATGCCTGCGTAGCATGTGTAATCACAAGTGCAAATCAAAATAAAACAGCAGCCAAATCACTTGGAAAGGGACAGGCAGACTGCGTTTTATATAGAGCATTTTACAACCCCTGACTGTAAATGCAGGTTTCATTGAAACGCAAGCCTCTGATTGGCTGGCCGGTCGGGAATGTCTGGTTCTTGTCGTAATGTGTTTATGTGAAAGCTGCTGAGTGTGGTAGAAGATGCAGATTCATTATGAAGCTCAGTGCATTCGTGGTGTATGTGAGGTTAATATGGTTCAGATGATCAGCGACAGAGAACATCAGATATGGTGTAATCAACATTGGAGTTATGCTGCTTTTGTTTTATTTGTGTGACATAAAATTGCTTCCTGTAAATCTGTAACATCCAGTTGCTTTATGTGTTGATGATATTTTCAGCTCTCTAAAAATGAGGGAAATCATAGACTTTTAGATTCTTGCACGTTCTGAAGCAAGCGTGTACAGACACAAAGCAAGGCAGGGCTTGCAGAGATCAGCAGGCCCAAAATAGAACAGGCTGCCTGTGTAATTAAACACAGTATTACGGGGAATCTTTAAACACACAGAAATCGTAAGTGTAAGTTCATAAATTACATTTTCAATAATTGTTTTTTTTTTGTCCAACAAAAATTTGGAAAGATTTTATTAAATAATTAATTAATTAATTTATTTGTATTTTGATTTAGTTTAATTTGGATTTGGTTTTTATTTTGTTGTGGTTTTAGTTTAGTTTGGTTTGACTCTTAAGTCACTATTAAAAATGAATGATTGTCACTACATACAATATGACAAATCAAGTGGCTTTTTGAGCCATTTTTTGCTATTTTACTCTTATTATATATATATATATATATAATTAAAATAATGTCGCACTACATAATTTTATGTTAATTGCCCACTTAAAACTACAGAAAAAAAAAATAAATCAAGCCACCTTGACCTGATTGATATCTTGTACCTGGACGTGGCGCAGGATGGGATGAATTTGGATGTCAGATAAATATACATCTGAATGGACCCCCTGATGGAGACAGAGTAAAAGCATGAGGATTTATTTCAGCGATCAGAGAGCTAATACTGTTGGCTTTCAACTCAGTGGCTTTAGATCTGTTATCTATATCTCGAGAGCATCCATGCCAGAGCTGTAATTAAAACAAGGACTCTATTGGCAATTTGAGACGAAGCCTTTTAAAGAAAGAGCCCCTCCGTTTCCCCTCTGCTCTCCCCAGAGGAAGCTAAACCTTCTCTGAAAGTGGCATCTAGACTGCACTGCTGAATAGACAAAGTACCACAACTCTGTCATCATTTCATACTTTCAGTGGATCGTTCAGCTGTAGTCACTGCAGTGTGTTTTCATTCATACAGTGTCAGCAGGAGACCAGTTTGCTGTTGCATTATTAGTAGCGATTGAAAAAAATCTTGTTTTTTCGTACACAAAGGCTTCTATTCATGTGACTGCTCAACAGAACCGCTCTCAAAAATAAAAGACCAAAAAGGCTTTGAAGTGTGTTTCACACCAGCATAGAATAAAAAAATATAGGGTAGTTTAGCCCCAGTTTCTTTTTAAGTGTAGATACAAACAGCTCAATCTATACCCGCTTTATAACTCTTTTTTTTTTTTGTTTGTTTGTTTAAATGCTTGTTTTTTCATAATGTTGAACAAAAGAAATTGAAGAAACTGGAATTGATTTGATTAGAATGAATAGTATTATTTTTTTGAATAGTATTTATTGGAAAGGCCACATGCATATGCACATACTCTAAACTAGTGGTTCTTAACCTTTTGACTCCGGTGCACTTTGTCTGAGACAATATTCAAAGGCCATTCTATCTAAACTGATATGTTTATTAAAACAAATACAATATTTGTATGATTTTGCACTGCTGTAACTAGGGGTGTGCGATATATATCGTTTGCAATAATATCGTAATTGTTTTTCTAACGATGTGTGATTTGACATTATCAAATATTTTGCAAAAAACATTCAAAACGCCTCTACAGAGTGCATGCTTACATTATGTGAAGTCTAGACTAGTGCGAGAGTGTGTTCTTTCACTGCATGATTCAGTCAAATAAAATGCATTTAGAATGATCACAAAATAGATATGGGGACAAAAAATATTTATAATATTTCATATAGTTAATCAGTATCGCACAAAGAGTGCCGTTTCTAAAAAATTACCATGATTACAAATGTAATATTGATTTTTTTTTTTTTTTTTTTTTTTTTACAACAGTTCAAAAACAAGAAGTTAATTAAGAGACTTATGTTTTAGACACCATATTGCCTGTTTTTTGCTCTATTTCGACAACAAAAGTAATTCCAAACACAGCCACAACGCTGTTTTGCGTCTCTGAGCAACATGATGGTGTTTCGTCCCTGAATGAATCAACCTTTTAAATGATTCGGTTCAATCACGAAGACTCACTTATTAAGAGTGACTTGCTGCCACCTACTGGCGGTTTTAATTTCACATTTAAAGTTTCTTTTTATTATTTAAATAGTTTCAAATAACAGTCTTCAACGTTTTATGTTTAATATATCAAAACATTATTTATGCATTTGTAATTGCAGGTTAAATGCATTCATGTCCTGCATTAAACAGTGTGTAAATACATCTAAATGCCACTTCAGATGCAGCTTCTGTGTTTCATCTGCATTGCAAAGATGAATTTAGTTGATACTGATTTCATTCGCTTGGTAACATCCCAAATGTCTGATTATTCTAATTCACTGATTAAATTTAAGAATTTGACTCAAATGCACACATTTAGAAAATGGCTTTATAAAGGTAAAAATGTCCATAACAGGTAAAAACCAATTTAAACTTATTCAAAAAAATTAATTTCTATCAGTGTGAACTGACCGCACCACACAAAATAGGAAGAATATTAAAAAAAAGATACCAGCACAATAACACAATCCGCAAAATATCGTCTAATTATCGTTATCGACAAAATCCAAGAAAATATCAAGATATTATTTATTTTTTTTATCAATATCGCACACCCCTAGTTGTAACCATAAGCTGTGCAGTGGTTGATTAGTCATGATGTCAATACTAATAAAAAATGGACATGTGCACTATTTTTTACATTTAATAGTTTGTATATTTATTATGATTAATATGCACTTTTATAAGTTATTTTTTTAATTTTTATATAAATTTATATTGTATAATTAAAAAAAAAAGACATGAGCTGTAATTTCCCATGGGCCACTTTGGGAGATAAAAATACAAATTTTGGCCAAAAACCAAACTGGTGGATCAAATCAAATTAATCAAATTCAGTTTATATAGAAAGTAATCCAGTGTCCATATCTATTAGTTAGCTAGGTGAAGCCATATATAAATATATTGTTACATTTGTGCATTGTTATAAATGTTATTTTTACTGAAAATTATATTTATGTCTTAATTATTTCATGTGCATACTATTAATATGCAATTATGTAAGTAATTTATATAATATAAATGTATATTATATAATTGTAAATAAATCATTATTTAATAATAATAATAATAATAATAATTACTGTGCTGGTGGTTTTTAGTTTGATGTTATTTTGGTGTTAAATATTGGCTGAATTGTCAAGACAAAAATAAATACATAAAACTATTATGGCAAACTCATTGTAACATCTAAAAATGCACATTTCCATTTATTTATCTATTTATGTATGTATCTATATATTCTGGCACTGAGTGCTGCTCTGTGTGTGTTATAACTAAGCCAACAGCTTTATATATATTTTTTGTTTTTTCCTTCTGTAGCCTATTTCTGCTTCCTGCAAAACTGATTTTAAAGTGTTAGTAAAGCATAGTATTACTGTGTGGACCAGCAACATTATAATTGTATATGTTTAAGTGCTTCCAGTCATATGGTACTTGCTCTCCCAATGTGGGAGTTTGGAGTAACTCCTTTGAGCAAACAGATAGTCTGATCTCTGACCTGAGCTAATCAGGCACAAATTTGGCATGTCAGAAGCCTGTCTTCACATCCTGTGCCTCCACTGCTATTTACATACTCCCTCCACCTAGATTTCCCCTTTTTGTCTTTAGTCCGTGTGGCATCTGAGTTCATCCATCCTCTCTTAAATTGAAACATTATGACATCAACACCCTCCCCCCAAAAAGGTCTTGCTGAAATCTGATTACATAACAAGCTTAACCCCAGAGGTTTAGACCTGCCTGTTGCTAAAAAAAAAAATGGAATGTTTGTTTTTGAGAGCAGTTATTTTAGCTTCAGGTCTTTACTGTGGCCTTATAATTTTGTGATGATAATGATGCATCGATTTGAGACATTTCAGGAATGTACATGTTAATACCTGTTGCAGCTCTGGAATTCAACAAGATGACAGTAGCACAAGATGTACCAACCCGCACTTAAAAACGAGAACACAGTGTTTTTAGAAAAGGGTGCAGCGGTGCTTAGCAGACCGTTATCTGTGTTTTCTCTGTAAACAGCCTATTCGCTGCAGGGTGGGTATAGGGATGTGGGAGATTAGCTTTCCATCAAGACTAAAGGAAAAGCTCCAATGAAGGAAGGAGTTTGTGGGGAGGAAGAGGAGAAGCCTAGGGCGGTTGCTTTTCTTTGTTAGCCTTTGTGCTGTGTGGCCTTGCCTGTTTGTTTTCCATATTCTGCATCTGAACAAACCTCTTTTGATTTCTGGCAGGACGGCAGCCTACAGTTCCAGCAGACCCAGGCCTGGTCAAATCATTAACCAGAAACAAAGCACAACAGGACACTGGTAGGTTGTGTGGCCTTCTCTCTCTGTCTTACGCAGTAGCTGAATGTGACACACTCCATCAGAAGAGTTGTAAGTTGTAATGGGCAATTTATGAGCAAGTTAGTACGATTTTTTTAGGGTCTTCATGAAAATTCTAACAAGTCTATAACACAAACTTTGGTTAAAATTTGGTTAAAAGATGAAATTCAATATATACGTGTATGTATATATACAGTATATATATATATATGTGTGTGTGTGTGTGTGTACACTTAAATATATACAGTATATATAAACTTAAACCCTTATTTATGTCTTAAATTTTACATTTTAATGCACACTATCTTTCGAAAGTTTGGGATCAGTAAGATTTTTTTTATATTTAAACAAGGATGTGGTAAATTGATAAGTTACAGTGAAGACATTTATAGGACATTTGTATTTCAAATAAAAGCTATTTTTTAAACTTTCTATTCATCAAATAAAAACGTTCATAATGTACAAAATGTTCATCTAAGAATAAACTATTAAGCAGCACAACCATTTTCAGTTTTGCTAATAAAAAGATTTTGATCACCAAATCAGTATATAAGAAAAGCTGAAAATTAAAAAAAACTAAAACAAAAAAGAAATACACTCTCTGCTTTCCATGAATAGTAAAATAATATATTCAAATATAATATATTGAAATGTAATACAATATATTAAATTGTAATACTATTTAATAATATTATTATTTAAATAAATGCAGCCTTGGTGAGCACAATACTTCTTTCAAAAGCATTAAAATATTTGAATGACCCAGAACTTTTGAAGGGTAGTGTGTTTTAATAAATCTCAGAAGTAAATCCATATCTGAGTCTCAAGTTTTTATGACCAACACCATTAAACGCTTTGGAGTCAAAGCATAATTATACCATTAGTAAGCAGATACTTTCATTTTTCCTTCAGCACACACATGTGTTCTGGTTCAGAATGACACAAAATAATGTAGCACATCACATGTCCCTGAGTTACATATAGCGCTGACGGCTTCTGTGAGACTTCTCAACCAGGCTACCAAATAGGGTGAAATGCGATGGACCAGAAGCTTCATGAAAAATACACTCTTTTTTGGGAGGGGTGGGCTGGTGTTCGAAAGCCTTGGTATAAATGGCATCTAGTCTAGCCATTCTTAAGAAGGAAATCGGAGACACACATTCTTGGAATTCCAGCCTACTGTATGTCTGGCTGAAAAATGTGCCCCTTCCCAGCACAGAGAGTTTCTAATACCTCCAAATGGAATTCAACACCCTTTGAGTCTAGACTTGCAAACTTTGCTTTGTATTCGTGTTTTTCCAGTATGACAGATGTTCTGCGCTGGGGTCTCAAGATGAAAAACAATTATGGTATCATTTGGATTAGGAGGTGTTTTCTACACCTGTCTGCAGCTAGATTGTCCTCTACTGAAGCTTAGCTGTGTCAGGAAGGAAAGCAGTTTTCATCTTTCTCTCTACTGTCCTGCAGGCAGCTGCTGTAGATGAAGCGTAATTGCAGTGTAATCCTGGTCCTAGTCCGAAGGCTTTAGAATAAAGCAGCAGTATAGATAATACCAGCTGTTAGCTGTTGCACAGATGTTAGAGAGAGCACCTCTAAACCTACTGTACTGTGTCGCACTTTCAGTTTGGTCATCAGCGTGCGAGGAAGAGCACACATGTTCCCAGATGGACAAAGATATGTCTCTGCTGAATAGTGGAAAAATAGTAACTATTAAAGATGGTTTCAACTGCAACAACATAAACAAAGGTTACTGCACATGCGTGCTTTTGTGGCCCTAACTTAACTTCTGGTAGACTTCCAAATAGAATCAATAGCAACAGCTAAGTAGATTATTTTTGATAAATCAGACGGATTATTGAAAATGCAAATTCATTCTCTGCCAGCAGGAGGTGATTTAAAGCTGCAGAAATAGAGGTTTCCCCGGTAACGGCTATACACAAAGCAGTGCTGAGCTTACAAACGCTGCTTTATCAGGCATAGAACATGCAAGATGAAATGAAAATGACATCGAGAATTTTCTAATGACAGTCTTCCTTCAGAAATACAGTGATATAAAAACATCCGCACCTCGTTTTTATTTTTAAACTTGCAGTATGTGCTCATGTTTATTCAACGAAGCCTTTCGGTCAGTTTTGATATCGTGGCGAGTCGCCACAAATAAATAAATGTATGGGAAACACATCACAACCACCTGAGCCCAACTTCATTACTCATCACTTTAACTGTGTTTGTAGCCGGTGCCACTAGCCAGACCGATAAACAATCACAGACCGGAAGTTAACTTAGGGCTAGGCGCGTGCGCCCGATGAAACGGTCTATATGTTTTAGTTTATATGATGCGGAAGAAAAACAGATTTGACTACATTTATTTATTATTTGTCTTTAATCTTCAGTGTTTCCCCTAGGTTACAGCTTTGGAGTGGCGCTATATAGAAAATAAAATTAGATAAAATTAACTTGACCTTCAAGGTGGGGGGGCGGGGCACTGCTCTTTATCAGTTAACTTGTTCTGATGGATGTCAACTTGTAAACAAATGCTAGCTCTAATGCTGAAAAGACCCTTGATATGGAAAATATAACTATAATTTGTATATATAAAGGCTTTTTTTCAACTAGTTTTCGAAGTGATATCCATCAAAACTACTTTCTTATTGTTCTACTACTTATTGTGTTCAATGAAATTATAGTGTATATTCATACACTACCAGTCAAAAGTTTGGTGTTCGTACGATTATTTTTCTTTGAAACAAATTTATACTTATTCAGCAAGGAAGCATTAAATTGATCAAAAGTCACAGTAAATTCATTTATAATGTTACAGTTATTTCTATTTCAAATAAATGTTGTCCTTTGGATCTTTCTACTCTGGGGAAGTTTCCACATAAATACAGCACAGCTGTTTTCAACATTATTTAATAAGAAATGTTTCTTCAACACCAAATAAGCATATTGCTATCAAATGAATAAATTACATTTTAAAATGGACAACATTTGTTTTAAATTGTAATATTATTTCACAATGTTACTGTATTTTTGATTGAACACCTGCAACCATGGTGAACATAAAAAAAAAAAAAAAAAAAAATTCTGACCGAGAATATGTTTTGATGATGACCAGCTACGTATTCTTGTAGCTTCATAAAATTACGGTTGAACCATTTAGGTCACATGGACTATTTTAATGATGTCCTTACTACCTTTCTGGGCTTTGAATGTGTCTGTTGCGTTGCTGTCTATGCAGGGTCAGAAAGCTCTTAAATTTGATCAAAAATATCTTAGTTTGTGTTCCGATGATGAACGAAGGTCGTACAGGTTTGGAACGACAAGAGGGTGAGTAATCAGTGACAGAATTTTCATTTTTGGGTGAACTATCTTTTTAAAACCCTGAACTTTTGAATCCTTTTGAGATCCGAAACTTTTATAGGTTTATTGACTGCTCGTAACCACTGGTTCACGCGACACGCCCCATTTTTTAGTGTATTATCAGACACACAAGGTGAACTGTTTTGGTTAAAGCGAAAAAAAAAAAACACCGTAGGTTAAAAGGAATGCATTTATAAACACAGGGTAGCATACAAATGCAAAGTTAATGGGTAGCTGTTAAGTTTCTAGAACTTTCCCTGCATAAAACACTAACAAGACCAGAATGAATTACCATGTTGGTTTATGCTGGTTTGGTCATAATAGTCTGGCAGGTGGGAAAACCGTAACCCACAAGTGGTGAAGCTGGTTGACCAAAGAACTTACTGGTTAAACTAGTTAGAAGAGTCTGGTGGGGACACCAAATATAACATATGCTTCTGAGCAGCAGTGCTTGTGTTCTCTTTCTTTTTTCTTTGAAATTCTGAAATTGGTGTTACAGAAAAAAAAAAAAACAGTCAAATGTGATATGCATTTTCTTTGTCAGACTCTCAAGAGGTAAGAGGCCCTGTACCTGTGCTATAGGGCTTCACACTTTGGGGTTAGAGGGGTGTTGGGAGAACTAGAGTTTACAGTATATTTTTCAGTTACAGTCTAACGTTCTTAACACCTCATAAATTACACCTGCTGCGACGCCACCAAGGCCTGATGAACTTCAAGCACACTGAGGGGAAGTGAAGTAAGCAGTGAGATCTGTGCGGGATATTGCTTTTCCGTGACCCCCTACCCCCCTTTTTTTCCTTAAGCTGCCTTTTTTCAAAAAGAGAGACGCTTAAGATTGGATAAAGATCTCACTCAAGAAACTGGCTACTTTGGACCCAGTAAAAACAAAGTGAAAGAGTTCACTCATTCATGCAAATTAAGTTATGTATACAAAAAAAAAAAAAATCATTCATGTTTAATTTGCGCTATAAGAAAAGAATTGCGGTACGTGTTGAGTTGCTACAGCGATTTGTCAAAATGGCATTTATTGTTTAAATTTTATGATAAAATGTGCAGGATTTGAAATCTGAGACTTTGTTTCTTATCAGAAGTAACAAAGCTCAAAGCTCTGTGTGTTACAAACAGTGTTTTGTGAAGAGAAACATATACCTGGCAACCCGGGGGTCAAACAGAACTCATGTTAATGGTGCTGCTTTAATGCGTTGTTATTGCTTTAACCAGGACAGCCCAAAATTCAACATAAGAAACATTTTCTTCATGCAAGTTGATGTCTGACATGCTTTGTTACCATATTTTGATTGACAAGAAATAATCATCATTGGCTGTTTTTAAACAATCAGCCGAAGTGCAGATAATTGCTTTTATCGGTCAATACCGATTATTGGCTGAAACATCGGTACATCCTGAATATATACTGTATTTAAAAATGTTACATACAGACATTTTTTAAATGTAATATTACTTTAATATTAAAATAACTGGTTAAGTAGTAAAAAATTCAATTTCTAATATATATATTGAAATAATTCAAAATTATAAAATAAGATAAGTAATACATAAAATAAATAAGAGAAATAAATTAATTTAAAAATTATGAAAATAATTATGAATTCTAAAAAAAAAATGAAATGTACCTTATTTGTAACTAAAGATTAGATATTATAATTCATCGCATAATTTAGTAAAGAACTAAATAACATCTCCGTCAGAGCCAGTATTTATACTTATAATAAATGGCACCACTTCTGATAGACTAGTTGCTATGTTGAAAATACAGCGTAACACTTCCCTTGGTGGTTTTTTTTCCAAGAATGTTGGATTCAATCTCCTGCTTTTATCTTCCTCTTTACTCTGAAGTTTCTAAACCACCAGGGTTTTGTTTTCCTTGCACTATACTGCATTATCTTTGCAGCATCTCTTCCTGTATGCGTCCTGGATCACTCACTTGCTCGATAAGCCTTACGATGCAGTGGCAGGCCGAACCTTTGTACCATCCCCCCGCATGGGTAAAAAGCTAAAAATTACAAGGCATGCAGAACAGTACAGTATGTACTGTTCTGGGGCCCTCATTTCTCGAAAGTATGCAGCAGTGTAGCGTACACATGTGCAAGAGTGTTTCTGGCTCTTGACACAGGTTTATGTGCTCAGACTTTCTACACACATCATTGATTTTTCTAACCTCTGCAATATGCCACTCCTGCATCAATGAATGGTTTCCTGGAAGAAAAAATGATCCATAAGCTGTCTGTATAGAGCACATAGACTGAATCTTACCCCTGTACCATGGTTTCTTTTTCTCTCCTTCACTGCAAAGCTGCTCAGGTTTTCCTACAGCCTGTTAATTTGGGACATTGGGTAAATAGAGCAAGGGGAAAAGTAAGTGTCTCGTTGCTTGACACGTCCCTCCCACATTGCTGCATTAACAAATGTTTATTTGAGAGTTTTAGGACTGGCTAGTCTCATGTAGCCAGATCTTTGACTGAACGACAAAAGTAATGGTCCTCATCACAGCTTATTCTGACCAAGAACGCCCACTTAGACAGGAAGAGACCATCTGAGTGACATAAAATAACCAACCATTTGTTTTGTTTTTAAGTGATGTTTAGAGTATCTGAAATGTATTATACAATTGTGAACAGTTACACCAGAAAAACAGTAAAAAAAATATGATTCGATTTTAGTCTGTCCAAAGGTAATAATTAAATTATTTGACAGACTTAACTCAAAAAGCACAGTTATGCGCGTGTACTTAATGGCTTATTTGTGTAATTAATTTCAAAGATTTTGTCATTACAGTTAATTAAAACTAAAACCAGAAAAAAATTGTTTCTTAAATTAAATAAAATAAATCTTAACTAAAATAAAATATAGAAAGTGCATTTTATTTATCAGTTTTATTTAGTTTAATTTCATGTACTACAATAATCTACATTAAAATGAAATAAAAAATAAAAATGACAAAAACGAAAACTTTAAAATTGAAATGAAAATGGAAAATACAAAAATAAAAAAATAACTATAATAGTGTCTAAATGGTACACAGTAATGCTGATCACTAACCTTGAAAACTTTAGCAAAGCCAGTGATTATTTCATTCTTTAAAGTGTTTGCTGTATCAGCTTGTAAACACAAATGGCCAATCAGCCTATTTACAGTGAGTACGGAAAGTATTCAGACCCCCTTAAATTTTTCACTCTTTGTTATATTGCAGCCATTTGCTAAAATCATTTAAGTTCATTTTTTTTCGTCATTAATGTACACACAGCACCCCATATTGACAGAAAAACACAGAATTGTTGACATTTTTGCAGATTTATTAAAGAAAAACTGAAATATCACATGGTCCTAAGTATTCAGACCTTTTGCTCAGTATTTAGTAGAAGCACCCTTTTGATCTAATACAGCCATGAGTCTTTTTGGGAAAGATGCAACAAGTTTTTCACACCTGGATTTGGGGATCCTCTGCCATTCCTCCTTGCAGATCCTCTCCAGTTCTGTCAGGATGGATGGTAAACGTTGGTGGACAGCCGTTTTTAGGTCTCTCCAGAGATGCTCAACTGGGTTAAAGTCAGGGCTCTGGCTGGGCCATTCAAGAACAGTCACGGAGTTGTTGTGAAGCCAATCCTTCGTTATTTTAGCTGTGTGCTTAGGGTCGTTGTCTTGTTGGAAGGTAAACCTTCGGCCCAGTCTGAGGTCCTGAGCACTCTGGAGAAGGTTTTCGTCCAGGATATGCCTGTACTTGGCCGCATTCATCTTTCCCTCGATTGCAACCAGTCGTCCTGTCCCTGCAGCTGAAAAACACCCCCACAGCATGATGCTGCCACCACCATGCTTCACTGTTGGGACTGTATTGGACAGGTGATGAGCAGTGCCTGGTTTTCTCCACACATACCGCTTAGAATTAAGGCCAAAAAGTTCTATCTTGGTCTCATCAGACCAGAGAATCTTATTTCTCACCATCTTGGAGTCCTTCAGGTGTTTTTTAGCAAACTCCATGCGGGCTTTCATGTGTCTTGCACTGAGGAGAGGCTTCCGTCGGGCCACTCTGCCATAAAGCCCCGACTGGTGGAGGGCTGCAGTGATGGTTGACTTTCTACAACTTTCTCCCATCTCCCGACTGCATCTCTGGAGCTCAGCCACAGTGATCTTTGGGTTCTTCTTTACCTCTCTCACCAAGGCTCTTCTCCCCCGATAGCTCAGTTTGGCCGGACGGCCAGCTCTAGGAAGGGTTCTGGTCGTCCCAAACGTCTTCCATTTAAGGATTATGGAGGCCACTGTGCTCTTAGGAACCTTAAGTGCAGTAGAAATTTTTTTGTAACCTTGGCCAGATCTGTGCCTTACCACAATTCTGTCTCTGAGCTCTTCAGGCAGTTCCTTTGACCTCATGATTCTCATTTGCTCTGACATGCACTGTGAGCTGTAAGGTCTTATATAGACAGGTGTGTGGCTTTCCTAATCAAGTCCAATCAGTATAATCAAGAAAAGAAGAGAGAAGAAAAAGAAGAATGTGATGTATTGTCAAGTATGGTGACCCATACTCGAAATTTGTCCTCTGCATTTAACCCATCCAAGTGCATGCACACAATAATGAACATACACCCGGAGCAGTGGGCAGCCATTGTTCCAGCGCCCGGGGAGCAATTTGGGGTTCAGTGCCTTGCTCAAGGGCACCTCAGTCATGGTATCGAAGGTGGTGAGAGTGCTGTTCATTCACGATCCCCACCTTCAATTCCTGCTGGTGCGGGAATCGAACCGGCGACCTTCTGGTTACAAGCCTGACTCTCTAACCATTAGGCCATCTCAAGGATGTAGATGTAGAAGGATGATCAGAAGAAATGGACAGCACCTGAGTTAAATATATGAGTGTCACAGCAAAGGGTCTGAATACTTAGGACCATGTGATATTTCAGTTTTTCTTTTTTAATAAATCTGAAAAAATGTCAACAATTCTGTGTTTTTCTGTCAATAATGGGGTGCTGTGTGTACATTAATGAGGAAAAAAAAATTAACTTAAATGATTTTAGCAAATGGCTGCAATATAACAAAGAGTGAAAAATTTAAGGGGGTCTGAATACTTTCCGTACCCACTGTATGTCGTAGAAAGCCGAGATTTCACGCTGGTTTGCTATTCACATTGCAGTGTTGATATGAATTGCTCACTCAATTTTAACTAGCCTTGTGATTATAAATCCCCAGATCCATATTTTAAATGTCATATGCTTCATTTAAAAGGCTCGTATGTTACCGCCCAGGGTAGTGTCAGCGTGAATAGCTCTTGTGCCTCTTTCTCCAGGTGTCTAATCGGCTTCATTATGAAAAGGAAAGCCAGTAGGCCACTTCTCTAAAGAGGAACATACATTATTTTTCAGACACATAAAGGCAATTGTCTGCTTAGGCGGAAGTGTGTGCAGTTTTATTCCCATTTGGTCAGCGTATACAATGTGACTAATATGTGCATAACCACACTTAATGGTTATGCACATATTATGGTGGTTGTCTATGCTCAGTGTGTTTGAACTTCTATAGCCTGTAGGTTTGTGTATATGTGTGTGAGAGAGAAACGTCCACTGTTTCTAAGTGGATTAGACATGGATGTGGAGACTTCCTGGGGAGCTCCCAGCATGGGACACACAGACAGGAAGGTTATGTTTGCTGTGTTCATATGCTGAACCTTGTTAATTGAACTGTTGCTGATGTTTTACACAGATTGAAAAAAAAACTGCTCTTTTAACAGCTTGAGGTGATCTGTATCTTTATGGCTCTATTGGTCATTTCGAATTTACAACATAAAGAAATGTGAATCATGAAAAGTAAAAAAACAAATATTTTTCAAATCTTTTTCTGCTGGTTCACATTTTCAGTGGCCCTACTGAAAAAATGTAAACTTTATTGTTAGCACAAACTATTTTTATGTGCCAGAAATATTTATATTCCTCATTTATATTCCCAGTTTAATGTCTGATAATGACAGATGTAAATTTATAACTGAAGAATGCCATGTGCAGTTATAATTTTTCCGCATTCAGTCTCCTCCTTTAACTTGCATCTTAAAAGTTGTATATTTGTTTTACTACTTCATAAACATGCTTGTTGGAAGTTGAAGATGTTATATGATGCAAAACATTAGTAATTAGTTTGTAATTGTTTCTTAAGAAATCATGTTTTTCTCTTGAATCTGTATCAGCTATCTAGATCATGTTACTTTGCCATATTTAAATAGCAGAATTTGCAAAAGCAACAGTCAAGCATTTAAGCAAGATATAAAACCACAAGATCAACAAATGTCAGATTTATTAAACCACACGTCTGTCAACTGGCCAGAATTCTCATAATCCACCTTGGTGTCATTTTTTAATGTTGAACTGTGTTGTTGTTGTGACATTTTTTGTTTCCAGAGTGACACACATCCAGATATTCAGCTTCTATTTAGAGCTGAAGAACTAATGAAGCCTGGCATGGTAAAAGTGATACCTAAATGTTGAGCTCTTTTTAGGAATATTGAGAAATATTGGCTTCCTGCAAACACAACTTGGGTATTGTCACCCAAAACGCATAAAGAAGACTGATGGGAATGGCTGAACATCAGAAGATATTAATCCACAGACGGAAATGATTTAGCGTGCGCTATGTTTTGTAGCGTTTTTCCTCTGAGAGGTTCATTTTGTAGTTCATGACATCTGTTGTTCATTTTAAAATAATCCAAGAGGCTTTGCCAAATTTTCATATAGGTAGCAATGTGGCAGAAATGTCGTATAACATCACAATTACATTTAACAATATTCTAATCAGCTTATATATTATATATATATACTTAAGTGTCATAGTTCAAGAGGATATGGTGGATTGAAATTATCTTGTTTTTTGTTGTTAATGTGTTAAGTGTTGTTAAGGGTGCCAGATGTGCAGTGAGACTACCATTTGCATTATTTAGGAGGAAAAATGCACTGAATGTGTGTTTGTTTTGCTGCATCCTCTTTGTTGGCAGCGATGGTAGGATAGCATAAGGAGCTGAATTTGCACACAGAGCCTCTCGCTTCTCTGAAACACATTACCATGTTGTTTAATCAGTTAAGTAGTTTGATTATGAATCCCTCATGATGATGCCCTAGGATACACCTGCTGCTGCCATATCTGGACCTGAGCACAGAAGCATCCTCTCCTCTAAGGTTGGGTACGGTTCACATTTTAACCGGTATTGGTACCTGAAATTCAATGCCAGTACTCAACTGTACCTTTTTCGGTGCTTTACTCTCTGTGTAATAGCAAAAACATTTATTTCATAGAAGAAAAAAAAAACCCTCAGAAGTCCAAACTCTCAGTCTCAACATTTTATTTATTTATTTAGAAATTTTACACACTAGAGAAAAATAATTCTAATTATGTCACAAATAATATTATCAAGGTTTACTGGTTTTGTATGATTCTTTGAGCATTTTTTAGTGTTGAGTTTGGTTAAGTGTACTTAAAACAAACATTTTTCGCAGAATAGTACAACAGGGAGTGCGACAAGTATAAATGCTTTGCACGCTCAATCAGCGGAGGCTCGCGATGGAGAGCCAGGCGAAAGTATACACAAATGAATGTATGGGAAAAACTTAGGGCTGGGCGATATATCTCATGCGATATGCATGCGCATCTCGTCAGTAAAGCCGGTTCCTTGATTAGCGGTAAATCTCCATCACCTGTTTTCAAATGGAGCGGCATTTAATACACAGAGCCGT
Source organism: Tor tambroides (assembly GCA_021397915.2). Taxonomy (NCBI): domain Eukaryota; kingdom Metazoa; phylum Chordata; class Actinopteri; order Cypriniformes; family Cyprinidae; genus Tor; species Tor tambroides. Next base: position 59,868 of record JAFVLL020005097.1, on the reverse strand, counting down.
AGTTCACTGACAAGCTACGCAATATCGCGTTCATTATCGAAGGCGATTCATCTGCGATAATGAAAGCGATATTGCGTAGCTTGTCAGTGAACTACGGCTCCGTGTATTAAACGCCGCTCCATTTGAAAACAGGTGATGGAGATTTACCGCTAATCAAGGAACCGGCTTTACTGACAAGATGCGCATGCATATCGCATGAGATATATCGCCCAGCCCTAGAAAAACTGATATATATGACAAATATTATACATATATACATTTTACATATACACTGAATTCAGCTTGGATTTGCCACATTGTAAATGCACCTTTTTTTCTTATTTCATAGTCGCACTATCTAATGTAGTATAAATGGTACTGCAAAATCTCCTTTGACATTTCTACCATTGTTTGGTCATGCCACCCCGTCATACCTTCTCTTATTTCTTCCTCTCAGATTCTTTTTGTTGATTATGATCGTAATCAGTGTTACCTGTACAGGTGTTTCCACCTCACCCCTGCTACTATAAGGATGCAGTTCATGTAGGGAGGGATTAGGGTCGTCAGATGGGAGCGAAGCTGAAATTCCAACCAGTTCATGATAGCTTTCAACTTTAACCCAGATGAAATACCAACAGCAGGAAGACAAGTAAGCCAGTCAGTGGTGTGTTACCCTGCTGCCTCCATTTCCTTACATGGCTTTGAGAACCGTTCTGGCTGGATTCTCACTCAACAAATGCACTTTCGTTCTCTGCTTCACATATTATTAGTTTTGCAAATGCTTAATTAACGTAAACATCCCCGTAAGAGTTGTTCAACCCTGCAAACATGTAACCAGACAGGTCTCAAGAGCTATGGAGCCTGCATTCCTTCCTGAGTTATAAGTTCCTTCCTGAGTTAATATGTTAATTCTTACTGTTCGCCAAACTGGATCATATCCCAAGGTAATATCATCTCCTTGCTTAATTAAACAAAACATAAATGGATTTAACCGTGGAATGTGCAGCATAGTATAGTTAAATGGCTTGATGTTTCATAGGGTCTAGATCGTACACAGATAGTGTTGTGATGCAAGTAGAACGACAAGAACATTTAGGTAGTTTTAAGCTTGGGAAAGAAGATTTGATGAAACCTCTAATGAATTAGTCAGTACAATGCATCAATGTTCCATCTGCACTACTGGTTAATTATTAAGTTAATCACCTATTACTGAGTTAATTATGTGCTGCCAATCAAAAAGCAGCAATTAAGGTGATGGATAAGAGCAAATAACTCTGGCAGTGAAGAAAATGCCTGGGTGTAGAACTTCTTTGGCTTCCAAAATTGAGAAGTGTACTTTTTGTTTTAGTCTAAAGTTATCTTTTTTTATTTTATTGAATTTTTTTCCTTTCCTTTCCTTTCCTTTCCTTTCCTTTTATAACACCAAGTGATGCTGCCGTGAATGTAATGATGAATCATTACTGTAAGCATCAAATATAATAGGACAGGCTTTTGACGTTTATTTGTACATCCTTCAAATCATGTTTTGCCCCCAAAATTTAAACTACAGAGCAAACTAAGCAGTTAAATATCATCTTAGTTAAACATATTTTGGGACATTATTGGGAGATAAAGAGTGACAGCTGTTTATATGCATTTTATCATTGATTTACCTAACAAGCTATCAGAATTCCACCTTACTTTTTGGGCATATAAATAATACATTTTTGCATTACATTTTTGCATTAATTTGACTTATGTCTGGCTTTACAAGGTAAATAGACCTGAGATAAGTTTTGAACTGTCCCGGATACCTGAGACAATGTTCTCTAGTCTTTTCTCTTGAAAGTGAAAAAGTTCTCTGACTCAGTACATGACTTTGGACAGTTGGCAGTTCTCAGAAACCTTCTGCTGCTACTTGCAACCTTGGTCAAAGATGAAAAGCTAAACCAAAACCAAAAGCGAACCTTCCGTTGCTGTGGCAACAAAGCAGGATATGAAACCACCATGCCGCAGGAAAGAGAGGACTTCCTCTCTGCGCACATGTAAATGTTTTAATGGGAGTGTTTCGGGGGTGTGCCAGTGCTTCCAATGAAGGCTTTTCTTAACCAGTAGCACAGTAAATGTGTATCAGCTGCCTTGAAATTAGAAACAAGAAGGTGTGCTGTGCTCCAGTTACCAGTGTGTAACAGATACTGTGCTGATAACTCCTTTTTATTGCTTACGTATCAACTTCCATTGACTTTGAAGGGTGTGAGAGAGCGACATCTCATTTTTCACAATGACTATTGTCACGCTTTTAGTACACCTTTACCACGGTCGTGCTCAAGCTGCATTTTCCTCTGGAATATTTTTCTTTTTCCAGGTTTTTGACCATATTTATCTAAATTTATTCTTTAAAAAATAATTTATTTGCCTGTGGTCTCTGACTGGCACACCTCTGTGTTTTCATGTGTAAGTGAGAGTGGCTATACTGTATATTTTGGGCTTGAGCTCCTCAGGGTTGCAGTAAGGTGCTGGTGTCCTGGGCTCTTCCCCCGGTGTGGGCCGGGTTGGCGTCGACAGCGAGCGGCGTGTCTGCTGCCAGGTGGAGTGGTGTTTGTCTGGGTAGAACATGCCAGAGCGAAGCTGGCGGAGCTCCCAAAGGAGAAGCACTTTGCTAATCAGATCCTCTTCAGTGCAGGCTTTGCATCGCAGCACAATGGTTCTTTCTCCCGGGCCTGTGCTGTAGTAAGTATTTCCTGCTCTGGGCCAGCTTTACCCAGATTAGGGGAAATTGATTTAATGGGTTGACTCTGTGGCTCAGAAGGTGATATCTATACTAACAGATTTCAGAATGATTTTTTCTGTTTTATGAAAGAAATTGGGGGTGGGGGGGGTTAATAAGTTTAACGCGTTAAAATTATTTAACGCCGTTAACGCAGGGGCGGAGCCTAGGGTTGGCCACCCCACTCATAACTGCTGTTTCTGTCTGTTTTTTCTTGACAAGAAGTGCATTTATTCAGTCGCAGAACGTCTTTACGATCACATCAATCCGGAGACGTTTCAGACGTGCGCTCCAGCTTCACTTCAGCGGCAGGCGCGAGTCAAACAGCGTGGTAACCGGCGCGTGCTATAGCCTGTATCAATTCATATCAAAGCGCAAAATAAACTACGAGCATGCAATGTCGTGGTCAGTTAAGGCATGAAGTTACCAAAAAGGCGATTAAAGCTGCCTTAAAACTGTGCGTGCATGTAATATGTTATATATGAGTTACATTAAGAACATGTCTCTGAAATGGTTTTCAAAACTGTCCTGGAGCATCCTAGCACTGTCTCCCTCATCTAACACACCCGATTAAACTCGTCAGTTCATTAGCAGAGACTGAAATGGGTCAGAAAAGGTAAAGAGAATTGAGAGAAAATACGATCATCAAATACGACATCTCTTAAAGAAATAGCAGCAAAAAAACAACCTAATAACCAGCTGCTGTGATGTCTGTTCGTCAAGAACAAAAGAAAAAAGAGGGGAAATCAATAACTTTTTTATAGCTGTAAGTATTTATCTGTATATAGTTTAGAATTTAGTGTTTGATAACTTTATTCAATTTCTGTATATTTCTCCTGAGGGGCACAGGTAGCTAAATATAACATTTATTATAATTATAATTTATTATAACATTTATTATTTATTATAATTTATGTGAAGATTGTTTTAAGTTCACTTAAATTAGAAGTTATTTTTAAAGTCTAATAAATGTTAAAATTGATAATGTAATGTTTAATGCTATAGTCAATGGTTAAATATTAGGGGAAAATATTTTATAGGGAAATCAGTATTAGCCTACTTGGCCTTCAGTCATAAAAAAAAAAAAAGATGCCATTAAACAAATATTAAAAATGTTGTTTGTACATTAATTTGAAGATTGAATGTGAAATTATTGCAAAATAAAAGTATATTTAAATACTTTAATGTTAGGTGGGATTAATCGCGATTAATTTGAAAAAAATGTGCGATTAATTAGTTAATTTTTTTTAATCGATTGACAGCACTAATTTAAAGTATGTGTAAAGTGTAAGATTCTTTTAGTAAGAATTTAAGCATGCATTAATTTGATTAAAAATGACAAAATGCTATTCCTTTGAACATTCTATTTGTCAAAGAATCCTTAAAAAACATTTTTAACATTAATAATAATAAAATAATGTTTTTTGAGCATTGAATCAGCAAACAGTCATATGATTGAAAGATAATATGGCACTGAAGACTGATGGAATGGCTTCTGAACATTCATCTTGCCATCTGCCATTGCAGGATTGAATTTTAGAAAGAGTTATTTCAAATTTAAATAATATTTCACAATATTACTGTTTGTTTTTTGTTTGTTTGTTTGTTTGTTTTTTTGATCAAATAAGTGCAGCCTTGGTGAATACAAGAGACAGCTTTCAAAAATATTGCATTTTTTATGTATAGCTAGATATATTATTTCTTTGTTTATTTATTTTTTGTATTTTTTTTTTTTTAATAATCTTGCCCTCTGACCCCCTGTAATTGTTTTTAAAGAAAGCATGTGTAAATCAAAAATACTAATTTTGATTAAAATCTAAAAATTAAAGTTAAATATAAATTGATGTAATATTAAATATTATAAAATAAATATTACATATAATATATATATATATATATATATATATATATATATATATATATATATATATATATTTTAATTATGTACATTTATATACATGTGTCTTGTCTTATCGTATCTTAGTCTTATTTTAGCATGGCTTGGTGTGGGATTGATTGAATAATCAAGAAATCATCCCTTTACCTTGACTGTTATAATTTGTTATGTGATTTGCAGTGCTTTTTATCACACTTACCTTTTGTATATATCTATGGCTTGAGCAGAGAGCATTTTATAAATGTAATATGTTAACTCTGCTTTGTTTTACCTGTCGTTCACTGTCTTATCACAAAGACACTCTTTCAGTTTATACACATACCGTGAGCTCATCAGCAGTGTGTGTGCGACCGAGACAAAGATAAATAAAGGCGGCGAACGATAGTGCTTTAAGGCTATAAAGAAGATAAAGAAGCTATAGATAGAGGGAGAGTGATAAGCACATCCTTGGCAGAGCACAAAGCGTGAGCGGCCGTCCTGTCTGGCTGTTCAGGTTGAGTCCGCAGGCTCAGTGCCACCTTGAAATTTCCCTCTCAATGAGATTTAATTAAATCTACAATACCCAGTTAAGTGAAAATATGCCTCGTCGTTCCTCTCCTAAGGTCAGTGACCTGTGCAGAGCACCTCCGGGAGTGGCGATGGGGAGGGGGCTAAATTAATAACGCAGATATGCGTGTAACTGCGAGGCAAACCTTATGGATGTTAGTTAATCCCTAATGACTCTTGGGATTTGGTTAATGAGGTACATAATTACATATACAGCACAATGTGATTAGCCCTCGCATTGAGATGTGGAGCAGGGTCAAGGGGAAAAGGGGGATACGCTGAGAGACCTCATGCAGCCGAAACAGGTGGTGGTTGTGTGTGTGTGTGTGTGTGTGTGTGACGTCTGTGTTAATATTTTCTCCATACATCTATTGAGTTGCTGCCTCAATCACCATGAGGTTGTATTCATAAGGATGAATGAAGTGTATTCTGGGGTACTGAAGGTTGAGAAGATGGCACAGCTCATTTAGTTCACTAAAATGATCCAATCACAGCATTTATCTCTGGTTTTAAGTAATACACACTACCACTTAAAAGTTTGGGCTCAGTAGGATGATTTTTTTTTAAACAAATAATACTTTTATTCTGCAAGGATGCATGGAATTGATCATTGTAACATTTATAATGTTACAAAAGGCTTCTAGTGTAAAATTGTATTATTCAGTATTGATGATAATAAGAACTGGAGTGGTGGCTACTGAAAATTCAGCTTTGTGGTTACAGGAAGAAATATATTAAAAAAATATGTTTCAGGAGTTTAGGACACAGAATAGGACACATGCTTATTTGATAAATGTTTTATTTCCTATTTGGGTTGGAGTATATGCTTTATTATTATTTTTTTTCTCCCCCAAGGCATTGTTAGATGCCAGTGTTTCCCATCATAGCTCTGCGAAGATTTGATTTCAGAAAAGTATCATAGCTATTAAACTATTTCTTGTTATTATTTTAAAGCTTTATTTGTCCTCAGAATGATCTGACAGTAAAAAGAGGTGCTAAAGTCTGACTTTGTTGTGGCTGTGCTTTAAAATGTATATTTTTGGTGAACTATTCCTTTAATTGTGTTTAAATGTTTCTATAACTACACTACAGATATTATTCTTCACATTAAGGACAGCTGCAGTTTCCCAGAACTATTACACAGTGCATGTTACATTGCTATTACAATGAATCCGTGACAGTGAAGACACTGTTTACAAAAGAATCGATGGCATTAGATGTATAATGATTCTATGATTAATTAAGAAACTAGCAAACATATTAACAGCAACCAGCTGTTTGCAAAGGTTTCCCTGTAAGGAGAAAATCCAGTTCTAATTGAAGAAAGAACACAATGGTAGAAAACTGTTCGTTAATGCAGTCTCTCAGGATGGAGATCTATACCATCTCAGTACCACTGGGAGAGATGATGATAATACTTGTATTACCTTTCATTTTCTTTGTGGGGTACTGAAATTTGCCTTATGGTACTTATACATAATGGTTACTTCATGAAAAAAACAAATGATTATTTCTGAGTGATGCTTTTATTTATTGCACATTTGCCAGTGTATTGTGTAATAACGTGTGCTTTGCAGAAAGATACAGTGTAGTAGATAATTCAGGATTTCTCAGTCCCTGTGCAAATTATATGGTGTTTGTCTTGTTGGCAAGTTTATTGTTTTATTATAGTAATTTATTTTGTATACACAAGCAATTAAAGCCAGCTTTCAGAGTGCAGGTTTTCCACAGAGTAGGATGCTTTTCTTTTTTTTCTCACAAAACAGTTTTTGGTCTGGGTAAATAAAGAATAATAAATTAATACTTTTATTCAGCAAGGATGCATTCAGTTGATCAAAAGTGACAGTAAAGTCATTTATAATGTTAAAAAAGATTTCTATTTCAAATAAATAGTGTTCTGTGGGGAAAAATAATGCAAAAATGTATTTCAGTTTCCACAATTTAGCAGAACAATGATTTTCAACATTGATAATAATAAGAAATTAAGTGTAAATCAGCATATTAAAATGACTTTTGAAGGATCATGTGACACTGAAGACTGGAGTAATGATGCTGAAAATTCAGTTGTGCTATCGCAGAAATAAATTACATTTAAAAAGTACTATAAATATTTTTTCCTAAATCTTAAAATATAAAATACTATACTAATAATAATGTTATATATTTATGTTTAGCTGTGTATTAATAATATTTTAAGATTATATTGAAAGTATGAGTAAGGTTTAAGATTTTTTTAGTGATAATTTAAGTGTGCGTTCATTTAAAACTGATAGCAAATGTATGTATAATATAACTAATATTTCTGAAATAAATGCTGTTCCTTTGAACTTTCTGTTCATTAGAGAATCCACTGATGACTGAAGTAATGGCTTCTAAACATTCATCTTTGCCATTGCAGGATCAAATTTTAGAAAGATTTAATTCAAACTATAATAATATTTCACAATATTTTTTTCTTGATCAAATAAATGCAGCCTAGATGAATAGGAGATATCTTTCAAAAATAATTCAGCTTCAATATCACAGAAATAAATTACATTTTAATTTTATAAAAATATTTTTAATGAAAAAATGTTTTATTTAATTGTATTTTATTTACATAAAAAAAAATTAAAATTAGGGCTGTCAAAGTTAAAGCGTTAATAACGCGTTAACGCAAATTAATTTTAATGGCACTAATTTTATTAACGCGCGATTAGCACAGCGCACATTTTCTGTTTAACCCGTGGCCTAGCCCGTAGTTGGAGAAAGTGTTGCCGACTTAGTGACTTTGGAGACCCCTTTAGCGTGTTTTTTTCCCTTCAAAAAAAGTAGCCAAACCTTATTTGGTGTCTGAGATTTGCTGGTACTGCTGCGCGAACACACACACACACACACACACACACACACACACACACACACACACACACACTCTCACTCACTCACTCACTCACTCACTCGCGCACGCACCTCCCTCTCCCTCTCTCTCTCTCTCTCTCTCTCGCTCTCTCTCTCTCTGTGCATCTGCTCTGTTCAGCGAGCGGCGGAGAAGAGCAGCGCTTTCAGTTAAACACAGATATTATGTTGCTTCTCTAATTTTACATGCAAGTATAGCCGAAATCTCAGCACAGCTATTGTCTTTATCTTATGTGTATTTGATTTCATCAGACAACGGCTCAATTATCAGGATCTTTGTGCAGATTAACATCTTGGAAGGGAGAACTACGTAGTCTTAATGGGTCGCGTTTCAATCACTATTTCATATTCATTCCATTGTCTGACAACAGAAACAGTAAAATATATCAATGAAAACAGTTTTATTGAGAATTTAGCTGCATCAAAATACAGTATGTAGGCTCAGAAAGGCAAACAAATGTAATAATAAATAATAAATGTACATTTTGCATGTTAAGAAGAAGTGAGCTGCCCTGTCGTGCAAAAATGTAAACAGGTTTGTGTAAGTAAATTGCTCAGTGCAAAGAAAGAGAAGTAATGAGAACCTGGTATTTCTTTTTTCATGTGTCCAGTAGACATGAACAAGTTCTTTGAAAAACATCTATGATCTTTGAAACATGTCTAGTCTTCATTCTCTGTTGACTATGGTTTCAATAATAATAAACATACATTGGCATAAAGCATCCATATTTGTCCATGCCCATGTTGATTAGAGGATTAAAAACTTGAAAAATATTCATTTAAGGTACATTTAGAACAAATAAAAATGTGATTAAGTTGCGATTAATCACAAGTTAACTCATGACAATCATGCGATTAAATATTTTAATCGATTGACAGCCCTAATTAAAATATAAAACAGTTATTTTAAATTGTAATAATATTTCATAGTAGTGCTGTTTTTATTGTATTTTTGACCAAATAAATGCAGTCTTTGTGAGCATAAGAAAAAAAAGGGTCTCACCCCAAACTTTTGAACAATAATGCACTTATTTCAGCTTAGATGTTATAGGATTCTAAGCAAATTCATCACAGATATACATTACCAAATCACTAAGGTGTTTGTTAATGAGTTGATGATCACACAGCGCAGCGACTATCCTAGTTAGTTTAGGTTACAGATGTAGCAAATACAGATGTAGCCTAGCCCTGTAAGAAACTGATGACTTATAGTCGATGGATGTTACTTCCTCTGATGTTGCAGAATCACTGTCAGTGTAGTTTTGATCTGCCAGTTTATCACATTTCTCCAGTTACGTGTCGGTTTAGCGTCATGAAGCTACCTGTCAGAGCAGACGGGGGGTGGGGGTGGGGTGCGATATAAAACAGGATGTGGTGAAACATGAAAAGGCAAGTGTAACCACAGATTGTAAGATGTATGTAGCAGCGTGGGGCATCAAAGCCGAGGCTGCTCACGGGGAACTTAGTGCCCCTCCATGGAGCTCAGATGTTTTATTCAGTGCGTATGTTCCTTTTATTGCTGCGCTGAAACCGCACAGACCCCGTGAATGCGTACTCACACACACAAGGCCTGTTTATCGGCTCCCTCTTGCAATGTGTTTGCACTTAAAGTCAACATGAAATGAAAATCAACTGTTTACTTTTCTTAATGTGTGTTCCTGGTCTGGATCTGAATGCATGTTTTTTACAAACGTATGGAATAATACATTATGTGCCTTCAAGGCTGACGTTGCTAATCTTTTTACTTTTTCAGCCGCTCACCTCCTGCCACCTCTCTCAGTTCGCCTATGGAATATTAACGTCTTCATATTGCAGTTAACTGGATCATGGATAAATATTTTTTGATATTTTTTGCATAAAATTTCATTTTAAAGGGACCTCTTATTGATTATAGAATAATAATCAATCATATCTGTATCTGCATGAAATTTTTCACAAGTTTTTTTTTTTATTTGTCTTTCTGTAATTTCTTTAAACATTATTATTTATAATAATAAATTAATGGTAAGTTAAATTAACTCAGTTCATTCTGAGTACAGACTAAAAACTACAAACTAAAATTTAGTGAGAGTAAAATGCCAGCACGTGTGTGTATACTTTGTTGAGGCTATGTTCAGTAATGCATAATTTATCAACACCTGTTTAACCTGTTTCTCAGCACACCTGACCAGAACTGTTTATAATGTCAAGATTGCCACCATTTGCATTCGTGGCCTTTTCTAATGGTGCATTGCAAACACAACATGCAAAGAGTTTTGACATGAGCCTGACCACAGCTGTCAGTTCCTGTTTATGCACCCCCAGTTTGGAGCACAGACCAGGACATATGAAGTAGTAAAACATAGGTCATATGTTGAGGCATGCATTTTTATTTTTATTTTGTCAAGATTTAATACGTATATATTCAGGATTTAAAGGAGTCATCGGATGACCATTTTCCATAAGTTGATATGATTCTTTAGGGTCTTAATTAAAAGTCTATAACATACTTTGGTTAAAATTTCTCAAAATCAGCTCTGTTGTAGCAACCCATTTTAGTGCATATTCCTTTAAATGCTAATGAGCTCTGCTGACCCCGCCCGTCTCTTCTGTGGGGTGACGAGCTGTTCTCATGAGACTGTTTACTTTAGCCGCGGAACTTCCTAACTAGCACATTATTAGGAAAGCGATTTGCAAATATTCATAAAAGAACCTTATACTCAATTCTTCTGTAGGTGAGTCTGGATCACGAATGATTCGTGCAAACATAAATGCATTTAGGTAGATCGGGGGGCGCATTCCCTTCAAAAACAAAGGTAATCCACTGTGTCTTCAGCGGCTCAGATGTCGGGAGTAAATGACGACTGCTATGTTCATTATTACATCCAACAACAGAACACCTCAATTGCTTAGGAGACTTGTCTACTCCTGCTCCGGCGTCGAAACAATGGCGGACTGATGACAGCTCACTCAGTGCGAGTCTAAGGAAAAACGTTAGTGTCAATCAACAATCGTGGGAGGGGCCTGGGTCTGTGTGACGTCACACAGACAGGCATCTGAGAATGGCTTGATATGAGAAAGGGGAAATGATTTAATGAGATTAAAAAGAAACTACTGGGATGGATTTTTATCATTATAGGGTGGTTGTGTACACACACTGCCAACACACATTTCAGTTCAAACAACTTGTAAAAGTGCATGTCACATCCGAAGACACATTCCTGGAGGGCCACAGCTCTGCAGAGTTTAGCTCCAACCAGCTCCAAATCACAGCTGCTTGGAAATTTCTAGTAATCCTGAAGACCTTGATTAGCTGGATCAGGTGTGTTTGATTAGGGTTGGAGCTGTGGCCCTCCAGGAATTGAGTTTGAGACCAGTGCCATAGAAGGTGGTTACCAATGAACATTCCACATGTTAACATTAATCGTTGTTGAAAACAACATAGCAGAATATTTTGACTGTGATGAGTAGATCCACACATACTACTTTTAGATGTATGAAGTAGGGATGCAGCAATTAACCGGTTTCTCGATTAACCGTGCTTTAAAACATTACGGTTAATTAATCGTAAAGGCTCTGTTACACCGAGTATTTCTGTTGCACAGAACGGAACAGTTCCAACTTGTGCAAAACGAAAACAAAGTTACACTAGCGGACGGTACACCAGCTTAAAATGTCGTTCTTATCAGAGACACTACACACATTAACTATGACTGTGGGACCAAACAGCAAAGCCTTATTTCCACCAGAGAAATGACTGAAGTCGATAGTGTGGGAGCATTTCGGGTAAATTAAGAATGACCAGTGTCATTTAAATATTGCCGTAAAAACTGCTGCTAAAGCGCGAATACGGCTTTAAACTATTTTAATGCACGAAGGCAAGACTGACGCGAAGCTACGGCTTAGCTCAGCATTCTGCCCACTTCAGATCAGACAGATGAAATAGCGCGGTAAGATCACATTTATTTGAATTATCCTAATTAATTATTCGATCGTTCGAGAGAGAGAGAGAGAGAGAGAGAGAGAGAGAGGTGCGTGTGTGAACCTGCGCGTCTCTCTACAAACGTGAGAATGAATATATGAATATAATGAAGCGATTCAGCATCTAAGCTATTTTTAAAAGTGGGGGGGCAGCGTTCACAACAAGTTTGTGTCCTCCTGAATGTTTGTATGCGTGCACAGCGCGATCTCCGATCTCACAAACCAAAACAATAGACTAGACATGATTTCCTCAGACCACATGTAAAATCATACGAATTATTATAAAAAAATAAAATAAAATAGATACGTATGGATGACAGTTGATTACAGTAATAGTTCAGTTTATTCTTCTCATTATTAGTAGTTTCCCCCGCGGGATAAGTAAAGTTAATAGACTTATATTAAGAATACTTCATTAACGTTATTTATTATCCCTGTGTAGTATTGTTCATAAGTCAAAAACCAACAAGATTTTTTTTTCTCTACCTCAGGTCCGAAAGAAATGTAAAGAATGTACAAATTTAAAACACTAAATATTTTTGTGATCTATTTTCATTAGTTATTTTCAAAAGGGAAATACTGACATGGATGTTTACAGAGCAGAGGTCACCTTTGGTCACCAATGGGAGACATGGACTTTTGATTGTCATTATTATTATTATTATTATTTTGTGCTGTATTATTGGTTACTGTGTTATTTCTGTTTCGAAAGGCAGCAATAAATAACACTTTATTATCTAAAGAGTGTCCATGTGATTTTATACATCAATAATTTTGTGAAATGAATAAATGCATAATAATCATCATAACCGTGAAACCGTGGTTATTCCTCAGACAATAATCGTACCAACAAAATCTATAATCGTTGCATCCCTAGTATGAAGCCATCTGTATGTCACGTTATATTCCCTTCATATTCTCCTCTGAATAACCATAAATGGATGTAAAAAGACTTCTTTAGCTTATTCTCGAGCTTTTATGCAAACAATTTGGTTATATGTCTTAAAGAATTTGTTTGTAGATATTATAGACGATCCAAGGAAGAGGTCATGCTTATAGAATTAAATGCTCTATATTGTTTTTATTCATCTTTCTACAGGTATCACCAAAAGAGAGCATGTTGAGTGATTTTCAGTGTAGACAGAATACTACACGGTCTCAAAGACAGGCAGAAGTGGATCTTACAGTTGTTGACAGACAAAGTGATGAAGCAGTAGAGTGCAGAAACATCCTTTCTATATATATATATATATATATATATATATATATATATATATATATATATATATATATATATATAGGGCTGTCAACTTGATTAATGTGATTAATCGCATCCAAAATAAAAGTTTTGTTTACACAATATATGTGTGTAATCTATATATATATATTTTTTATATAAAAACACACGGATGCATATATATATTTTGAAAATATTTACATGTATTTAAAAGTTTATATTTATATTCATATAATTTATATTATATAAAAATATATTTAATATATAAATATAACATGTTTTTCTTAAATATATACATGCATGTGTTTGTATTTATATATACATAATAAATATACACAGTATACACACATATATTATGTAAACAAAAACTTTTATTTGGGATGCGATTAATCGCGATTAATTTTTTGACAGCACTAATATATATATAAATAATATATATAAGGGTGTTATTATGCTTATAGCTTAATCATGCACAATATGGCCAGTAAGATGCATTAAGACAATAATAGTTTTTGATTTCATTCTTTAATACTGACTGGTATTTTTGTACCTTTGAATCAATACGATGCACTAGTTTACCACTACAGCAGTATGTGTTCATACACATTCAGAGGTTTGCTTGTGAGTATTTTCTTTTTTGTAAATCCCAGCGTGTAAATCGAAAATGCTGTTAGCAGTTTCTGAAGGCTGTTTTTTGCAACAAAATTTCTACAAGAAGCCTCAGTTCTGTCTGCCGCTAGTTTTTCATAGTGTATACAGGCTCAAAACTCACAGCGGAGCTGTCAGAATGATGCTACGACATTATAAATCTGTCCTCTAAACTTTCTCTCTGACTCCGTTTTTTTTGTTCCTTCTCTCATACTCAAAGAAAAACATCTCTGTTCTCAGCTTCTGAGTAAACAGAGAACATCTGCGGTTTATTTCTAAATTCAAACAAAATTGCCCATTAATTATGTAATGAGCAATAATTCATTCATTGATGAAATGCTCATTAGTGTGAACAGCTGGTGTGTAGTGGAGGTGAGAGAACATTTGAGGAAGAGACTTGGAAAGTGTTCTTTTAATCTATGTGAGGGTCTGTGGTGGGATTGTTTGGTTGTTGTGTATATGATAGTGTGTCTGTAGGTGCACAAATGGGACATGGTCAGCTCATCACAGAAAGAGACAATATCATATCAACTAAAAATTAACAAACACAAATTAAAAATCAAAATGAGAGCAAGTAAACCACAACATTTTCATTTTTTTTGGTTGAGCCCTCCTTTTGAGCCTACTGTGATTTATTTATTCCCCCCCCATAGTAAATAGTCAGATATGCACTGTGTTGTGTGTGTTTTCCCTGTTCCCTATGACTGTTGTTAGTCAGATTGTTTGATACAACCCAAATGAGATCTTGGGGAGAAGCCAAGACTGGTGGCAGTCTCGCGATAAGATTGTATTAACACTAACAGTGTTGAATCTTAAGAAATGCTAATGCTGGCATTGTTTTGCCTCATTAATGAAAACTAGAAATTAGCAGTGTGTGTAGTAGTGATAGGCATTTTGGTGCTATTTTGTAAATTGTTGGTCTGTGTATTACTGCATTCAGGTCCATTAGCTTTTTCTATCTGAAAAGAGACATGGGCAATGAAATGAGAACCATGACTCTTGAACAAAAAAGCCCTCCTGGTTTCTCCTGGAGCAGAGTTGCCAAGTCTGCAAAATTGTGCTACATTTAGACTGTTCCTGCGAGTTAAAGCGATCTCTCCCCCAACCCCCCAGAGCACGATTTCAATGGATTGGACCTCTAACGTAGGGCAAAACAGTGGGAAAAAAAGCTATTGTACTAGTTTTGAGCTAGTTTTGAATTGCAATTGGGATGTTTTTGTTTCGCAGACCTGGCAACCCTGTCCTGGAGTTCATTTAGATCCATGCAGCTCATGATCTGTGTTTTTAATGTATCGGAGTGGCTCGGTTCACAGTAAATACTGCTCCACACAAACCTTCCATCTTGTGCATTTGAAAACTCAAAATGCATCAATCATCTTTTCAGATTTTTATTGAGAAATATTCATAAATCTGTTATCAACAAAGAGAAGCTTTAAGGTCTTATTATAAGATATTATTATTATTATTATTATATGCTTATTTTTTATTTAACAGTATTACTGTGGGAAAATATTTCTTTATTGGTTTGTTTATCTTTATAATTTAATTAAATTTAAATATTTATTAAGTATAATAATAAGCAATAATGATGATTAATAATAATAACCGTAGTTGTTGATACAAAATGATTGTAAAATATAATAATGATAATAATAATAATAATTATTATTATTATTATTATTGGATAGTAACTAAATGAGTTCAATAAAAATAATATTGTGAATGTGGCTCTATTTAAAATGCTAAAATCAACTGAAACTATACATTATGAAACTATATACAGTACAGGTCAAAAGTTTGGAAACATTACTATTTGTAATGTTTTTGAAAGAAGCCTCTTCTGCTCATCAAGCCTGCATTTATTTGATCAAAAATACAGAAGAAAAACAGTAATCTTGCAAAATGTTATTACAATATAACATAATGGTTTCTGTTTTAATATACTTTAAAATATAATTTATTTCTGTGATTCAAAGCTGAATTTCCATCAGCCATTACTCCAGTCTAAAGTGTCACATGATCCTTCAGAAATCATTCTAATATGCTGATTTATTATTAGAATTATCAATGTTGGAAACAGTTGTGCTGCCAAATATTATTTTTTTTGGAAACAAGTTATACTTTTTTTCATGATTCTTTGATGAATAAAAGATTAAAAAGAACAGCATTTATTCAAAATAGAAATCTTTTCTAACAATATAAATCTTTGCTATCACTTCTTATCAATTTAACACATCTTTTCTGAATAAAAGTTTTAATTTCTTTCAATAAAAGAAAAATTAAGAAATTTACTGACCCCAACCTTTTGAACAGTAGTGTATATTGGTAGAAAAGATTTCTGTTTTAAATAAATGCCCTTCTTTTTAACTTTTTATTCATCAAAGAATCCTGAAAAAAATATCACAGGTTCCAAAAAAATATTAAGCAGCTCAACAGTTTCCAGCACTGATAATAAATCAGCATATTAGAATGATTTCTGAAGGATCATGTGACACTTTAGATTGGAGTAATGGCTGATGGAAATTCAGCTTTGAATCACAGAAATAAATTATATTTTAAAGTATATTAAAACAGAAACCATTATGTTATATTGTAATAACATTTTGCAAGATTACTGTTTTTCTTCTGTATTTTTCATCAAATAAATGCAGGCTTGATGAGCAGAAGAGACTTCTTTCAAAAACATTACAAATAGTAATGTTTCCAAACTTTTGACCTGTACTGTATATATATATATATATATGTATATATATATATATGTATCTTTCTAGAGATGCATCTGTCACTCTTTTTACTCACTCCCTAGTGAGTTTGCATCTCTAAAATTGCTGTCTGACGAATAAGATCACTGAAATAATGCTGTAACCAATTAATAAAAATAAGTAAGTAAAATATTTAATTTTTATTTGAAGGTTATAAAATTGCAAAAAAAAAAAGTCATAATTATGGTGTTATCAAAGAAAATAAATATTTTACAATCTCCAGCGTTTTACAGTTCTTCTGGGAGCAATTGTGGTGTGACAGTATGTAGAAATGTGTTCATCTGTTCTATTTAAGTGCATTGTATTGCTCAACTGTAATCATTGCGTATTACTCCAGATTTAGTAGGCCAATTGCAGCAAATAAGGGACAGGATGCAGTGTACCAGAACAAGACGATCTCTTCAGATCCTAGCTTGATCAAGTACTGACATGCCTGTTGAGGGAGATGTTGTTATCTGTTAAAGGTTTGACAACGCTTTAATCTGCTGCTCTTTACCTCAGTGAAACGATTAAACGTATAGAGCATTTGTTTGTGTTTGGGCCTCTGCAGGTGGGACTGAGGTACTGCGCCGGTCATGTGGGGATCGGGGGTGACCACCGGTCGTTGCAGGAGTGAGTTAGCTGGAGAAGGCACAATATTTACCTCATCTGTTCAAATGATGGCATGTTGATTGAGGAAGGCATGGCAGCATGACGTTTACTAAAGCAGGATGGAACGAGACCCAGAGGCCTCACAGACTCTCTCAGCCATGACTGTTTGTCTGAGAGAGCGCTAAGCCACTGCCTTTTTGCTGTGTGTGTGTGTGTGTCTATCTGACTCTATAAGCAGCATTCCTCTTGTGAAACCAGAGTCATAGAGAGTGCTGAGGAAGAATGGAACCTATTCAGCCTCACCACTTAATCAGACTCCCTCAGCGTCCCTCGCCTCCTGCGGCGTCTCTCTCGCCGTGTGTCTCAGGTGCACAGCCCCTCCTTTATTTGCCATTCTTTACCATTTTTTGTTTCTCTTCCAATCTGTCAATCTCTTTCTCCTCTTACTCCCTCTGTCTTTTTCTCTTTCCCTCTCAGCTGTAAAATTGGACTTGGAAAGATATTGTTTTTGGGGGAACATTTTCTTTATCCTTGAATATTTAAACGATAAAGAAGCTTGATTTTAGTAGATTTGTCTTTCTGCGTCTCTAGCACTTTTGCTGCAAAAATGATTTTCTTAGGCAGTATTTTTTTTGTCTTATTATCTAATAAAATACCTAAGGAACCTTAAAACACAAATTTACTAGAGAAGCATTATTGCTTGAGATATTGAGTGTTATTTTCAAAGAATGCACTACTGATCTAAAGTCTGGGGCTGCTTGGATTTATTTAATGATCTTATTCTCACAAAGTCTACATTTATTTGATAATAAATACAATGAAATCTGTAACACTGTGATATTTTTGAGATACCTGTTTTCTGTTTGAATATATTTTAAAATGTAATTTGCCAAAGCTGAATTCTCAGAAACTATTTATCCAGTCTTCAGTGTCACATGATCCTTCAGAAGTCAACATGCCTGATGTGGTGCTTAAGAAACATTTATAAGTAATATCTATGTTGAAAACAGTTGTGCTGCTTAATAATATTTGTGGAATTCATGAAACATTTTTTTTTTTCAGGATTCTTTGATGAATAGAAAGTCCAAAAGAACAGCATTTATTTTAAATAGAAATTATTTGTAATATTATAAAAGTAACTTTTGACCAATTTAATGTGCCATTGCTGAACATATGTATTAATTTCTTTAAAAAAAGGTTTATTTTTTATTCACCATTGGCAATTTTTTTTTTTTATTATTTTAAGACAAAATCTAATATACACTATATTGCCAAAAGTATTGGGACACCCCCTTCTGATTAGTAATTTAGTCATTTCCATGAGTACAAATCATAAAGCTGCAGTCTGTAACTTTTTTTGGTTAAAAATTATCCGAAATCAATCTTTGAGCAAGTACATAACCAGCCATTGTTCAAAACTATCGCCTTACTTTAGCCCGATTCACAACGGTTAGCTTATAATAATGTTTATTTATTTAATTCTAAAATGTTAGAATAATGTTCTAATTTGAGTTTTCATGGGAAATTCGAGCATGCTGCCGCATCATTACGTCACATCTGTAAGCATAAAGATTGAGTCCCGGCTAATAGGCTATCGCATGCTGCAGGTGGTGAATCGTTAGACTTTTCTCACAGCAGCTGGTATAATTACATTTATCATTTTGATAGCGGATTGTAATCCAGAAAGGATTATGAATTTATGAATCACATGTGACTGAAATGAAATTATTACACAGGATTTGTGTTTTAAAGAGAACCAGTTCGAAGGAAGAATAATTAGCTTTTTGGGTTAAAAGAATTTCTTAATATGAAATTCAAATGGTATGACAATTAGAGATTAGACTGTACAGAAATTGAAATCTACACGCTAATACACACTACATACACGTAGTCATGCAATGCTGATGTTGTTAACATTAACAATTTGAGAACAAAGAATAACAGTAATAATAATTTGCACGGTTTGATGTGATATGAGCTAATCGATGGTTAGATTTAATCACAATTGGTAGCACGATTTATTGTAATGCTTTTTTCCTCAGTTGGTCAGAACGAACGTGGCTTGTTAATTACTTGTTCTGATGACAATATCCAGTGAAAATTCTTATTTGGGTCATATATTCCAAGACGTAGGCGAGAATTTGTGATTCCTAAGTACAGTATCCACACCGGTGCGGTGACTGACAGCCACACATACTCCTCAAAACATTAGATTCATCCGCACTGGAGCCGTGCCGGAGTACAACCCACGCAATAAAAATAATTCCGCAATTAACTGCAATTGCAGGTTTCAAACAGAGATGGCGACAAAGAGGCAAAACTTACGGACTGCAATTTTAATGTTTAAGCATATAATGCTTCTAATTTTATAGCAACAGTCTGGACAGGACCCTTTTTCTATTCTAACATGACAATGCCTCTGTGTATAAGACACGGTTCAGAAAGAAATGATTGATTCAGTCAGTGTGGAAGAACTTGACTGGTCTGCAGAAAGCAAAGTCCTAATCCCAGCTGAACACCTCTGGTGTGACTTTAAATGCAGACCTCGAGCCAAAAACTTATCACCAACCATCATAATCAACCATATGCACTTTTTTTTCCCCCTACACCATATTTAACGATTCATATCATCTTACAATTTTGCTTTTCCAATTTATCTTCTTGTTTAGATATATTAAAGAATTTTTACATCCTTGGCACATTTTTTATATTGCACAACTGCCTCTGCCGTGTGAACAAGTTTGCTCACACCACAGAGCATTTAAGCGTGAGATATCCCAACTGCCCTTGCTTGCAGGTGTGCTGCCACAGTTGTTCTTTGTGTGTTGGTTAATTGAGGCCTTTTTGTAACGGAAAGCCCTTGAAGTAATGCAATCTTCCAGCACCTTTTTTCCTCTTTACCTTCTAGTCTTCCTTTTTTGACTCTTTCTTTAACTCTCACCTTCCCCTTTTCTATTCAGTCCTCTGGCATCTGAGCTGTTACTGTAAGCAGCAGCAGCAGTAAGATGTGAAAAATAAATGCACTTATTTTAATACAATTTGTTGGCGAACAAGAGAATTGGTCAGAGACCGTCAACTCAGTTATGTTTCAGTCAGCGTGAAATTCTCTGTGTGAAGTAAATAGATGGAAAAGTTGATTGTATCCATTGGGAATTGATTGGATAATGAAAGGTGGGTGTTTCATGCAGAATTTGCGGTCATGGAGCTTTAGTGATTAAAGGGAAAGTCAAGATGGATCAAGTTGTTTTTAGTTTATGAAAATGAACATGTTTTCTTTGGAATCATGTGTGATGATGAATTATGCACAATTTTCATGCCATGGTTTGGACTTGGCTGAGTACTACCATAAAAGAAAGAAGAAAATGATTCATGCATGAATAAACCCTGACTCACTTCTAAATGATTCCTGTTTTTATGCATTTGTGCATTTAAGTTGGTTACGTTTAAAGTTAATGTTTATAAAGTTCATTGAACCGAATTCAGTAAAACAATCTTGCGTTCAAAGATCAGCTACTGTATAGCGTTACAGGAGATTACAGACGACAGCTCTGTGAGGAAACCTGAGTGTTATTGAATCAGTATGTATGTCAGGGCGCGAGCACCACTGTAGCTGTGTAACAGTGTAACCTGTTTCCCTCTCGCTCTCTTTCTCTCACTTTCTCCACCTCTAATGCACAGAACAGTGGCGTCTTTCTCCCGCAACCCAAAGTGTCAGTTTCATCCTCGTCATCTTTAGACACGGCTTCTGCCAGCGGCGTTCGAATCATGCCCAGAATACACTACAGCACTCTCCACAAGAAAAAAAGAAAAGAATGTACCTGATGTCTGGAAATGAAAACCATTTGCTCAAGTGCAGTACATCTCTACAATGTTCCCTGTTGGATGTTAACACCGTATCTACCTCAAGCCACAAGTTGCATTGTATTATTTGTGTTTAGCTTTGTTTTTACCATCCATTTTTGGGTTTCGACCCACCAGTTGAGGACCATTGTTTATCCTGACTACATATTTTTATTTCTATTTTATAAAGTACAGTTAAATTCAATCATTCTTAAGACTAAAATGTAGTTCTCTTATGTGTCCACACAGACAACAGAGCAAGTTGTTTGAGTGCTTCAAAAGAAAGGTCCGCTGGTTTGAGCACTGAACTCTGCACGAGACGGAGCATATTGCGGAAAATGAAGCATACCTGGGCGTTTAATCTGGTCTCTTCAGTAAATCCAATCATATCTTCTTCACAGGAAAGAAAGACTTGAGAAATTGAATGCTATCTGCATTAGTTATGGTCACCTTTTGTGTCATTATCTGCCAGACTCGTACCTCACTTCAGTGGTTTCACCTCTACCTGCGTTTGACCTGGACACCTGAGTACAAAGATCATGTGTAATGTATGCTTATAGCAGCCAACGACTGCCAGCCATGTGTGTTTGCATGTGTGTGTTTGTGTGTGTGTGTGTGTGTGTGTGTGTACTCGGCCTCTACTGCTGTGTAGTAGATTTTTTTTTTTCCAGACGGCCATCTGTTCTCTCAAAGACTCTTTCAGATTCCATATGGTCGGGATGGAGTGGACAAGTTCTGATGGAGAACCACTAGTGCCACCAAGGGCGATTTGCCCACCCAGTAGGAAATCAGTCAAATTAAGTTAAAAATTAAGCTAAAAACACTAAAGTATAGGGACCAGTTCTCACTAATAACTAGTTATATCAGTGATACTCAAATCTGGCTCACGAGATCCACTTTCCTGCAGAGTTTAGCTCCAACCCTGATCAAAACTCACCTACCTGTGATTTTCTAATGATCCTGAAGACATTGATTAGCATGCTCAGGTGTGTTTGATTAGGGTTAGAGCTAAACTCTGCAGGAAATGGATCTCACAAACCAGATTTGAGTATCCCTGTGTTATATTATTAACATATTGGCTGTTTATTAGTGCTTATAAAGCACATATTCTGCATGGCCATATTCTACATCCCTTATCCTACCCAGTACCTAAACTTAACAACTACCTTACTAACTATTAATGAGCAGCAAATTAGGAGTTTACTGAGGCAAGATGAGAATTGGACCTTAAAGCCTCAGGGAACCACGACTCCGGCCTGGGGGGGGGGGCACACCCTCCTCTACCCGACCGAGGGAACCGCTTGGTCAGAGGCGGGTGACTCTCCCTCACCCCCTCTGCCCGCTTAGACCTCTCTCCTCCCCGGCCGCCTATCCGCCGAGGGCCCCCTAGGACCTCCAAGAGGCACCCCTACCCGTCCACCAGGCGAACCCGGGCATCCCACACTTAAGCCCGGGTTACTGACTCCAGAGAACCAGGCCACTGGTCACCCCTTATCGACTTAGTTAAAATGAAGTGTGACCAAAAATTTTAGCTTGGATAATTTTTTTCTCAGTTTGATTTTAAGGTCACACTTTATTTTAAGGTCAAATTCTCACTATTAACTACGACTTTTTCCTTAATAAACTCCTAATTTGCTGCTTATTAATAGCTGGTAGTTGTACGGTACGGTAGTATTCATGCAGAATTAGCCGTTACTATGTGCTTTGTAAGTACTAAATAGCCTACTATATATGCTAGTAATATGCGTGCTACAGTAGTTAATAATGAGAATTGGTCCTTAAAAAAAGTGTTACAGATTTTTAATATGATTTAAACCTGGTGCTTTCGGCATTCAAAGCAAAAAAAAATCAAAAATATCTCAGCCACTTTTTTTAAAACAAAGTGTATTCAATTAATCAATTTTGCATTGTATTTAGTTACCACAGAGAAACCCTGGTCGCCTTCGGCTTTAAAATACGAACCAGGGATTGAGAAGAGTAATTGACTAGATGACTGAAGGGACCTTGAAGAAGTATATAGAGTGAGGAAATCACAAATATACTGGGGAGCAAGTCAATCAATTCAAAACAGAGCTTGACTCGTAGCCTGTGTAGAGAGGTGAGTATAGGTGTAATGTGCTACTAGTGCTAGTCAATATACATACAAACTACATACTTTTTTATAAACGGTACTGATATATAGCGGTGCGCGATGTTGACAAAAAATGATAACTCATTATTTTAGATAACAACAATTAAACAATAATTTGCGTAGTGCGTTTTTATGCTGGTAACTGGTTTAGGTCTTTCATGGATAAATAAATATGACACAAACCGCAGTATTTACCGCTTTCTTTTCCTGCATCATCTGCTTCACATATCTGAGTCTGTTGCGTCATTCTTTAGCCCTTTTTCGGACTGGGACTAGTTTGCTCTGAGGAGATTATGTGAATTTGTGTTTTTCAGACATACTTTATGGTTTTTATCCTTATCGTACATGGTTTTTTCACAACCTCTTTAAAAATTACAGTGCAAATTGCGTACTGTTTTTCGTATAATTCATGTGCCTCTGAGAAGTTTAATCTGGTGACTATAGGATTGTGTGTGATTTATTCATTTCTGTTCTATTCTATTTCTATTCATTTCTCTCTGTCTGTCTGTCTGTCTGTAAATAAAATGACAATTGCTATACTCATGGGTTTGATTCCCAAGGAATGTATGAACTGCAAAACATTTATAATTTGACTGCACTGTAAGTTGAAAAAAGTGTCTGCCAAATGCATAACCATAAACATTATTATTTTGACCATTGTAATCAATTTAAATTAAAGGGTTCATGAACTACCTTTTTTATTATTTTGTACTGTTCTCTGAGGTCCACTTGTAATGTTATCAAGATGTTTACATGAAAAAACATAATTTAAAAGTAATAAGCTATTTTTTGTCCTGTTTTGACCCCCCCTTATCAGAACGCTCTGTTTGAATAGGCCAGGCGGATTGTAGACTTGGAGGTAAATGCCCACTTCTATGATTGGCTAATAGTTGTGGATATTTGCCAGTCTACGTCCTTCACAAATGGACACTGATGTGATTTAGGATAAAAATGCATAAA
Organism: Tor tambroides; assembly: GCA_021397915.2. NCBI lineage: Eukaryota > Metazoa > Chordata > Actinopteri > Cypriniformes > Cyprinidae > Tor > Tor tambroides. The sequence goes on along the minus strand of JAFVLL020005097.1, from coordinate 35,676 downwards.
TACTTTAAACTGTTACTCACACTCAATGTGGTCCGACATTACAGTCTGATCCAATATAGTCAGCGCAGCATCATCTTTTAGTTTCAATTTTTATGAAAATCCTGCGTCGTATTGTGCCTTGTTTGTAAATGAATCTGCAGTAAAATGAAGTGGACAAAAAACCAAGTTCTTACTGACGCAGTCAGGAATTCATTAAAAATAAAGTTCATCCACTCTTTCCTAATGTTGGTATCTGAAGGAAAGCAATGCAAAGACTGTGTTTTTGCACAACTTGGCACTGCACAGCATCTTGTTGTCTTTGTAGAATCTTTATCGTTTGATTTTTGTGAAGACCTGCGTTTTCCTCTCTCGTTATTTATACTACATGCATGAATCGGTGGGCGGGGCTAAACAGGCAGTGATGTAGAAGCAGGCATTGATGTTTTTCTGCAGAGGCGGTGTTTAGCCTAGGGCTGCACGATATTTTGCATGCGATAGTCATGCGCATCATTGAAAACGTTAGCGCTAATCACAGAACCGGCTTTACTGACTAGTTGCGCTTGACAATCGCATGCAATATATCGTGCAGCCCTAGTTTAGCCACACTATTATGTTATGAAGTGGCACATCCTACATGCTGTCTTTTTGGCAGATTGGCCTGGATGCAGGGAGCATTTTTTTGTGTGTGTTGTAAGTCATTGAATAATTAATTCATTCATTCATTCATTCAACCTGTTTTCTGAAAATGAGTTCCTCATTTAATCAATCATTTTAGTATTCTAAAAAAATAAAAATTAAAAGTTGTTCTTAAAATTAAAGTGTTGTAAGCAGTTTCTCAACAAATGACAAAAAATCAGATCTGTTATTTTTTCCCTTCCATTTTCTCTTCATTCTTCATAATTTTCGTCAAGCTCTAGAAAAACTGCAAAAATAAATAAATTTTAGTTTCAGTAATGCTCCTTTTCATATCCTTTTCATATTTCATTTCATTGTGTTTAGTCATCAGTCACTTTTACACATTCAGTTCCTCTGTCTGGTTTTTTTTTTCTTTAATGAACAAAATGAACTCATATGAACAAGATGAACTCATATGACAAACTGAACCAACTACTTTATTCTGTACATAAAACAGAACCAAACAGTCCAGAGAGGAGCGTGTGCTGCAACATGTGTGACTGTGCCCTGATTTTTGATGGGGTGAGAGGCTGTTTTTGCCTCGAGATGTGGAATGCATCAAGCATGTGCATGTGCATGTTTGAGGCAACGTTATGGGAATTTCCACCCAGCTTCTACATATGTGTATTATGGATTTTGAAGGTGCAATATGTAAGTATACTAGGGGTGCTAATATGATCCAGGACCACACAAGCATGGGAGGATGGGTCCTGACTCCGGCACTGGGCCAAAAAAATCACCCCTCTCCCACAGGCGCCATCATCATGGTGAGCGCCGCCACCTTCTCGGCTTTCAAGGCTGCACAACATCCGGGAGAGGGCCCCCGCTCACCCACCCGCCAGCACCTTTAGTCTCAGGGGTACGTGCAGGCTCCCTCAGCCCTCTGTATGCCGCAGCGCCCTACATTTATAGCTCATTACGGAGGTGACTGAGATGAGGAGGTGATGGGTGGAGGTGACAGGTGAGGTGGTGTAGGTGGGGAGAACGAGGTGATGTAGGGGCGTGATTCAGGAGGAGAGCAGCGTGTGGCTGCTTCAAGGGGTGGGTCGCCCCACTAGAAGCATTTACAGGCCGTTCACACCACAATCTGCATGCTGGTCTACAGTGTGTATTTATTTATTTTTTTTAATAAATGTGGCCTTATTTATTTCTCTCATTTTATTTGCTCTGGTGTTTATGCATTTGGCCGACAGCTGGTGTGTTTTATGCCATGCTGATGCTTGGATTTATACAGTGTGTGTGTGCACAGCAACAACTGGACATGTTTTCTGTATTTTATGAGAACTTACAGGACACAAATGCCACTGCCAGTAATAAACACATCAGTTTTCTCTCAAAGCGACAGGCGAGCTGTGGTAGAGCCATGAGAAATGATAGAAGTTCCTCAGATCACCTTAACACAGTTACATCTTGCATGACTTTACGTAACTTGAAAGTGCGTCTGATGTTGTGGTATGTGATGTCGTTCACATGCATGGTGAAAGCAGAGTTGTAGAAAACCTAGAAAGAGTGTTGGGCAAGCAATTCTGTCATCATTTACTTACGCTCATGTCATGCCAAACATTCTGTAGAACTCAAAAGAAGATATTTTTAAAAATGTCTGTTGTTTTCCCTGTCCATACCATGCAAAACTATTAAAACTGTTATATCAGTTCCTCAGAAGAAAGAGTACATGTTTGGAAATGACATGAGGGTGAGTAAATGACAACTTTTTATTTTTGGTTTGATTAAAAAAAGTCATTGATTTAAAAAAAACGTTGAACGCTATTGTTTCAAATGCAAAATATTTTGTTTATATTGCTAAAAACCAAAACGAAAATTATGCATCATAGGTAATCCATATTTAGTGTCATATGTAATCCATGCTTTATGCTACTAATCCATACTTAATTTACTTGTATGCTACATGTATTCGTTAATTGCTGAAAATCTTCCCCTCTACTACAGCGCTCACTGTTGTTAAATTTACTTTTTATTTTTACTTGTACATATTGTGCACTACATTTCAAACCAAAATGAGTCGTATGAAAAATGGAAAAGGACACCTCGATCATTAAACGCTAGAGGAACGAAAGTAATACGGGGTTGAAACAACATGAGGGTGAGTGTTGACAGAATTTTCATTTTTAGGTGAATGGTTTCTTTACACAAACAGTCCAAGGGGAGCTTGAAGTCAGTGAGACTTGCTGTCATGTCTGTTTTTTTTCCTGCTCTGCTGTTGTGTATGTGTCCAGCTTTTGAGAAACTGTGAGGGAAAGAAATAGAGTGTGAAAGAGAGCTAGTGATAGGCAGTGCCTGCAGCTGAGATTGCCCAGACCAGTGAATGCTCTGGCAGCGCATGTGCAGATAGAAGGGCCTTTGGCCAAGATACCACACCTCTCAATCTGCTTTAATTCCCAGCATAACCTACCGGGTGTCACTGAGCCACAGGGTTGTCCCAGCCTCTGCCAATACACACACACACACACACACACACACACACACACACACACACATGCATTGGAATTCCCTTTGTTTCCACTTGGATTGACTTCTGCTCCATTCATAAAAATACTATACCTGTTTATCTGATTGACTGCCAAACCTCACCTGCTGTGTTTGCTCGGAAGTTTGCTGGAGCGTTCACGCTCTGTCAGATATCTCACGCTCCACAGACGGCAGTTTTATCGCGTGGTATCTCAGTTCTGTTCCGCTGCCCCGGGCACAGACCCTGGTGACGTGTATGAAGTACATACAAACAGGTAAGGAGGAAAGGAGATAGATCTTTAACTGGGCTCTTGTCCAAACACAGTGGTGACCTTTGACCCCACTTGTCTCCCTGACCTCTGGCTTCATTCTGTTTCAATCTCTCTCTCTATATTTGAGTATCTCCTACTTAAAGTCATGCTAATTATATGTGTAAGCAGTAGGGCTGTCAGTTGAGTCAAGTATTTAATCACAATTAACTCTTTCCAAACACGGAATTTTCTGGGTTTCCGCGTTCACGCTATCATACACTCGGGGGCGCTATCACACATCTCCTGAATGAGTCTAGAATGTGCCGATCAAAAACACAAATGAGGAAGACGCAGAAACGTCTCCTATGTATATATGGAAAATAATGCAATCATCAACAATAAACAGCATATAAATGAAAACTGCCAAATGTTACCGAGTGAAATGGCGATCCGGGAAGTGGTAAAGGACTGTGCAAGCTTTAGGAGGAAGTGATCTACTGCGTCTTTGCTTTGGTAATAATACTGAATATGATCCAGCTGTAGTATTTGATAAAAATTTTGATTGAAAAATTGATTTTCTCAGCTTTTTGCTCAAAATGTTACTTTTTTTTAATGAAACCTACCTGTATTCAAGTGTTGATTAAAAAATAATGCTTGAAGCTAGAATAAAATGGATTTTTTTGTTTGTTTGTTTAAAAGTAGAGGGTCTGTTCTTTATTTTGATGTATTGCATGTTCAGATATTCATACCACAAAATATTCTGGGGCCATGAAATTTTAGTGAAAATCCTCAAAAATGCTGGCAGTGGCTGAAATTCTGAAAGTCTGAAGTTTGAAGTAAGCATTTTTTTGTTTTTTCATATTCATCATCTTTTCCTATCAAAATGCTTGCTAGGGATGCGAAAACGCAGAAAATCGAACTTGGTCCAATTTTTTTTTATTTTGGACCAAAGTTTCGGAGGAAGCGTGTAAACGTGATTGACAGAACATGAGGTCGTATTTATTTTTTAACGTGCGAAAATTTCGGACGATAATTTTGGACTCGAATGATTTTTGATAGTTATGCACGCAGTTCCTTTTAAGGAAAGAAAACTAAGAAGTATATGTGTGATTATGAGGCTTGGTAGTTTGTGTGAAAGACTCATCAGTGCTCATCACTCATCCCATTTATACAAAAAGAAATGTAAAAAAAGGAAATTCAAAGCTGAATAATAAAAGAATCCTTACACTTTATGAACTCGTAATGTACCTTAATTGGAATTAAAGATATAGTTAACCCAAAATTTGTCTTCTTTTACTCACTTTCATGTCGTATCAAACCTGTATGAGTTTAATTAATTAATTAATTTTTAGTTTTATTTTACCTTCGTTTGGACATACTACTCATGTCAACTACTATACTGTATATTGTTTGACTCTAAGAAAGCATAAAAGCACCATAAAACTAATCCATTTAGAAAAAAGAAAAAAGAAAAAAAAAATTGGGGGGCAGTCGTGGCCTAATGGATAGAGAGTCGGACTTGTAACCCGAAGGTCGCGTGTTTGAGTCTCAGGTCCGGCAGGGCTTGTAGGTGGGGGGAGTGAATAACCAGCACCCTCTCCACCTTCAATACCACGACTGAGGTGAGACCCTTGAGCAAGGCACCGAATCCCCGGGCTCCCCGGGCGCCGCAGCATTGGCTGCCCACTGCTCCGGGGGTGTGTTCACAGTGTGTGTGTGTGTGTGTGTTCACTTCTCACTGCTGTGTGTGTGCACTTGGATGGGTTAAATGCAGAGCACAAATTCCGAGTATGGGTAACCATACTTGGCCACCCGTCACTTCACTTTCACTTTTTTCACTTCACTTTATGTGCAATATTCCAATTTTTTAAAGATTAATTTTAAAGATAATTGATTCACTGAAAACTCAAGAACTCCATCAGTCTGAATTCATCATTTGGATCAAGATTGGGCTCAAAAAAGTCATTCATTCACCATTTGAATCTTGCATATAATGAACATTCCAAAGAGAGTTAGGGCCGATTTTCAGTCAATAATGACACCATAATCACATTTATGGTGTTTTTGGGGCCTCAGTGGAGCCCTCATTCATTTTCATTGTATTGAAAAAGTGGCCAGAATGGGGGGGGGGGGGGGACGACACCCTTTGTGTTCTACAAATGAAACTATGTCATACAGGTTTGGAACAACTTTTTAAATAATGACAGATATCAGCATTGTTTAAATTTCACAATAACTTGTATGTATGTACAAGACACCCGATGTGGCTCCAATCACATTTAATCAGCTCTGAATGTTCCCATCATTTTTTTTTTTTTTTAGAAATAACACAGAATGAAACACTTACAATTTCATATTGAATAAGCATTTTAAATATATTTAATTAATCGCATGTGTTTAACTTTGACAGCCCTAAAAAATGGGTCATTAGATAGAAAGCTGTGTGTTCGGTCCGTTCGACTTTAAGTTGTGCCAGAGGAAGAGCAGTGCGCCATCTGCCCTAATCTGAGGGGAAGTTCACAGCCTCCTCCTTGAAACTGAACATGCATCTGACTGCAGTGGGATCACTTGATAAGTTGCTAGGCTCTAGCAATTCCTATTGGTATACCGTAATAAAAAATAAATGCTGAAGCATCCATCTTAAAGTAAATCTCAGGTTTTTTATGCCTGACTGACTGGCCTTGTGAAAGATTAATGGAGCATGATTTAGCTATGTACAAAGCCAGCAAACCCACAGAGAGCTCAGTTCGCAGAATCTTCTTTTTAACCACCTTTTGAGAACATCAAAGTTTTTTTTTTTTTTGATTGATCCACCTTAGAAACAGCGAAATCGGGAAGGGAAAAGCCTCTAATTTGTTTTTCAAATACAGTCACATTCTTGGCAGCGTCTTGATGCGTCTTTGCCAAAGGCATGGTGGAATGAGGGAGGAGGCCGTGCGCTCTTTGAAGGGGAGTGTTTGTGTGTGTTGGGGAGGTTGGGTCAGTTTCCCACAATGCCCTTCCTTTCCCCTTTTTGTTTCCCCCTAAACATCCGTCTGTGCCTAAGGGAAGTGACTTTGTCAGACTGACCTTACGCAAGATAACTGTCGTCTCGCTGCGTAGTCTCCGTCTTGCATTTGAGCAGATCCACCTCGTTAATTTTCCTTATTCTTGAGCTAGAGAAGATGCTAAACAGACACAAGCTAATTTTCTCCTCAGATAAGATGGCGATTATTCAAACGCAATAAATGTCTAGGGTGATTAATGTTGTAAAAGCAAAGTGTTGGATAGAAGAGGCTGTGTCTGCCAAAAGAAGCTCCCACCCTGTCCGTCAGGACATATTCTACAGGTTCAGATGAACAATAGTAGATGGTTATATATCTGCCTACCTGATGGATTGAAGCTCAAATCATCTCAGACTGGTTTCTTGAACATGACAATGAGTTCACTTTACTCAAATGGCCTCCACAGTCACCAGATCTCAATCCAATAGACCAGCTTTGGGATGTGGTGGAACGGGAGATTCGCATTATAGATGTGCAGCCGACAATATTTTGTGTGTGTGTCTATATATAATATATATATATATATATATATATTAGTCATTAAATTGCATTATATCATATAGATCAGCATTATAACTGTCCATTGGCCAACCTTCCCAAAGATCTATACTGGTTGACCACACTTGTCTTTCAGCTTCTCTCTTCTGTCCTTTTCTAAACCGTTTCTCATCCACTCTTTGTAAACCTGACATGTAGTAGTAACACCTACTAAAAGTCAACTACCGAGAAACAATAATCAGGCATGTGGTGACTAACAGAGGCAGTTTAAGCAGCCATCAATCACACAGCTTTATCAGCCCACTCCACCTAATGTAAACAGCAATCGCTGGGAAGGAAGTCAAGTGAGGCAGGGTCCAGTATTAACACTCGCCAAGCACCAAATGAAACAAAAAAGTGGCTTTGGTGAGTATTTTTATTTGTTTTTTTGTACTAGTATTTTTTTTTCCCCTAAAAAGAAAACATAAGTGACTAGATATTTCTTTCATTTAACCACCCAGATAAAAACAATGGGTCTCAACACCTGGTTGTAAGCTAAACCTGCCACCATCTCTGATTTTAGAGGCTGTGCTCAGATAGTGTATTTCAGGCACACAATCACGAGGAAGGTGTTACTTCGGTTTTATTTTAATGTGAAGGTGCTATTCAGCAACCATATGTGTGATTTGTGCATTAGATCTTTTAGTTAGGCTGAGATCTGCAATCAAGAAAAGTAGCATTTTTCAATCTCTTTGACATACAAAATACTCTTTTTCAAAGGCGGCGAGTTTGATTGGTTATATAAGGATCTCTTCCTGCCTTGGCTTCTTTGTGAAACATTCATTAAAGGATGGTGCACTCTAACTGGAATTCAACATGGCCTTCACTGAGATCATATCAAATCACAGTCCAGAATCTTTATCTCCTAGATCATCAGTGCTCTGTCATTAGCTGTTCATAATTATAGCAGCCAACCTGTCAAATCCCACTAGATGAAAATGCCTATCTTTTAACGATCTTATAACTTATTGTGTAATTTCATTGTACTGCGGTTGTGTTGTAAAAAATGTTTATGTAAATGTAATTGTAAAAAAGAGAGAATGAATGAGAGAGAGGCTAATTAACAGAGGCTGTTTCGCTCTGCAACATACTATCTAATTATTCTTTTTCATGCTGCTTTCAAACCAGCATTTAAAACACTGGATTAAGGGCAAGAAGAAAGCAGGAAAACGGGAAGAGAGAAACAGGGTCCACTTTCTTCTTGCCAATTAAAAAAGTTTTAGTGCTGCATTTGAGAATGCAGAAAACAGCGACAAACTTACAGCAAGAAAAATGAGGCCGAAAACCTTACTCAGCTGCACCTGCTGCAGTTTTTATATCCAGTGTATGCACTGTGTCAACATATATGTCAAGCATTGCCCCTTCACACACACAGCTTACCCACTCCCACACGTACACAGGTGCAGTGTCAAAGATACCTGCAATGCTCCACTTTAAAATTTATGTGGCCTTTGTGCATTTTTGGCTCCCTTTGCACAGACACACACACACTAAAACAAACAGTCATCATTAACAAACACCACCCCTCTTTTTTTTTTACCCGTTTATGGCCCTATGCTGAATTAAACTTAATCTGCTGTGTTCTTTCTCTCTTTCTCTTTCTCCTGGTCCCCTTCCTGTCCCTGTTCTCACTCAGTTGCATGTTTAACAGGAACGCTGTCTTGTAAAGCTACATTTATAGATCCCGTATGTTTGATTGTATGAGGCTTTATGACTTTGACCTTGACTGAACAGGAGAGAGAGGTAGACCTCCTACAGTATACAGGCCTGGGCAGCGACAAGATTGTCCGTGTACATATTAGACTTAAACGGTGCTTAAAGGGCTTTGTAGTTGACCTAAAATTCAGTGACTCTTCCTCATGGTTTTTGATAACCTTGTAACTTACTTTCTTTCATAGAACACAAAAGAAGATATTTAGAAGAGTGTTCTGCTCTTTTCCCTAAGCCCTGTTTAGACAGTAATTGTTTCTCATAGGAGGTGTAAGGTAATTAAAAAATGTGCAGGGGCTAGTCTGTGTCAGTGATTTCATTGCAGTCTGAATCCAGAATGTCTTGCCTTCTGTTTTTTTTTTTTTTAAATTAGACTTTTATTTCTGAAATGCTGGAAACTGTTTGCAAGAATAATATTACATTTCCACTCCACTACTATGGTGTCCCAGTAGTGCACAACACAACGAAGTCTCCACAACAACAACAAAATCTCCACAATACAACGAAATATCCACAACATGTGCTAATTTTGTTGTGTTGCGGCTGGTTTCTGTTGCATTGTGATAAATTTGCTGTGTTGTGGTTGTTTCCATTGTGTTGTGCTAATTTCATTGTGTTGCAAATCGTTTCCACTGTTTTATGGACATTTCATTGTGTTGCGGCTTGTTTCCATTGCGTTGTGCTAATTTTGCTATGTTGCAGCTTGTTTCCATTGTGTTTTGCTAATTTTGTTGTGTTGCAGCTTGATTTGTTCCATGTGGAGATTTCGTTGTGTTGTGCACTACTGGGCCACCGTACACTACAGCAAGTGAAAGCTGTTAAGAAGAAAAAAAAAACTTAATCCTCCACAGTGAATAAATTGTCATCTGAATGCATTAGTTTTATCAATGAGAAGTCAGGCAAATAAATTTTTAGTCATCACTATCTTCTGAATAGGCTGTGCTGTACAGTGGAAGTAAATGGTGTTGGTGACCAAATAAGTCACCATGTAAAGCAAGATTTTTTTTTTTTTGCTTCTTTCCTCAAACAAAGTGATTGTACGTATTTCAAAACATGTTTTTGTTGTTGTTGTTGTTGTTTTTTTGCTCCAAACAATAAAAAAGTCATACAGGTAATGAAATGAGGGTTAAAAAAATTGATACAGAACTTTCAATTAAGGTTGAACAATCCCTTCAAGGGCCGTCCACCAATCAAGAGGCAGCGTCACCATTTAAAGTACTTTATGTCATGAGCTACTCTCTCATAACACACAATCCTCTCGAATCCTTTGTTAATCATAGGAGACTAATTATTGTGATTAGTTGCAGCAGTCCCGCAAAGCATCACCGATGTTTTGTTAATAACCCGCTTAAAAACATTCACACACACACACTTAACTCTACACACAATCGATGGGAACACAGTTGAACACACATCAGCCGGACAAGCAGATGAAAAGGCCTGTTAGGCCGGCGAATATGCGAACAGGCAAGTCCGATGAAAGATGATAGGCCAGCTGAGCATTAACTAATACAGAACAAATGTCCTCTTGGCTTCATTGTCAAAAGCTTGCGTCACATACTAGCCATGCGCTTGAATCACCAAGCACCTCCGCAGTCAGAATATGGGCTGTTCGGATTCAGAGGTATGCGAGCGTATCCCCGCCGTATCAGTACACGAGTATCATGGAGTCCCGCAGCATTCGGCTCTGTGATCGCGCTTTCTGAAGCTTTGAGCTTTAAGCCGCCAGATCCTTTTCTTTCTCTTCACACACAATAAAACGATCTAATTCCCCTCTCTGGTCTAGAGCCACCCATTCATAGATGGATTCAGAGGGCTGTACGGCATGTTCCACATCGGTTTGTGTTTTGGGAGTGCACTTAGTAACTGTGAGCATAATAGATACAAAAGAAACATCGATATACACTTACCAATGCACTTCTGTCAGCAGATCGCTCTGTGAATTTGCCTCGAGATATTAGTTTTCATTGAAAACGCCTTTGTAGAGGAGGCCAGACAACTTGTAGAAAGAATTAGGGCTGAGCTATACGGGCCAAAAATCATTTCTCTGTATTTTTATGTTGATGGCAAATTATGATATACATATCGGTATATTCTACAGACTGGGATGAATGTTCAGTACTTCCAATTTTAGATGCAACATGTTCATAACATTCTATGCAGATTAAATGGTTTTGCTGCTTAACTGATCTTTTAAGTATGGATAATCTCCAAATTATTAAACTAGGGCTGCAATTTGATTATTTCTTGATAAATCAATTAATTCGTTTTTTTAAAGGCCATTCAACATCCTACCCAATGTTGTCTCCCAAACAATAAAAACTGAAGATTTTTTAAAGTGAAAATAGTGAATTTATTTGTGTCTAGGCTGTACATTAAGAGCAAAATAAGCAGACATTAAAATCACTAAATTAAAATGAAAATAAAAACAAAAGCACAGACTAAATGTTAGCTCGGAGGAACACATTTTCACTCATCTAAATATAATAATTATATTAAACTAGTCCTTTACAGTTACTGCTCTCATACAATTGCTTGTGCCACATTTAGATTTTTTAAATCTACATATAACATCTAACAACAAACATTTTAGTTAAAAGTATATAAAATGTATATTTTAGTCAGAATTGTTGTGCTCCCTTTCTGTTGCGCTTGTTTGACGTGAAGTCTGTGAAGTTTAGCATAGACTTGCTTGTTGTCAGGACAAGCCTTTATGCAAAATGGAAATACTCGTGTGACTTTCTTTCATTTAGAGGTGAGAATATACCTGTGAAACTTAAGTTTAATAACGAAATGACTAAAACATGTCTCAAACAGCACACATATCTGTCAGAGCACCTGACAGGGCAGGCTGAGCTAAAATCTATTCTCATAAGCTAATTTGAAGTCCTTAATATAAAGCATGTCTCATTTTAAGCTCAATTCAAGTCTTGCAGTTTTCCTGCAGCTGCTCACTCTCTGCCCTTGCTTTGTACAGATGCACACACAACATCAAAACTACTGAATATCTGTATTATTTTTGATAATATAACAGTGAAAATAGTCAATATGAAAAGAATCCTGGATCAGTGGCTTTTTTTGGACTCTTAGTCTGACCTTATTGACCTGTGACAACAGCAAAACAGAGACCGATTTGTTGTGTTGCCAAATCCCTAATTTGCTTGTACATGTTGACTTCCTTTGTCTAATCTCATCTGTTATGTTTAGACTTGTGTGTCAATTTCAGGACAGTCTGCATACACAATTAAGTCTAAATGCACAGTTAAAATACTGTAAGCGATGACAGTATTTAAGTGACCCTTGAAATGGTCCAGCTCATCAGAATCCGTGGCCTATGCAGCCGCAATCGTTGTTTTTCTCAATATCCAACCACCTAATCCAGATTATCGAGGCAGTCGAGGCCTTGTGATTTACACAGGTTTTAAGACACATTGTTTCTGCCAAAGAAGTGAAAGAGCAGCCTGGTCGTGCACGTGAGCTCCTGGGTTTACGCAGTATGTGGTAGAGGGAGAGATGGGATTACGTCCCTCCTAATCGGAGTTATTTTCTGGAAAGTGTGCTCGCTGTCTCCAGTGAGCCGGCGATGCTCTGGAGAGCTCATGGGAAGCAAATCACATGGGATAGACGGCTAAAAGAGGAGAGGGATGCACACACATCTGACACTCAGTTTCAGAGTAGAATGCAGACCAGAGTTATTGTACTGAAGTATTTATTTATTTATTTCAGTGATATAAGATTACTTTTATTTGTAAACTCTTAATTTTAGTGACCTTATTGGTGTCTTGTTGGTATCTAAATTATAAATAAACATAAATCAATCAGTCAATCAATCAATCTATCAATCAATAAGCAAGCTTATAGTTTGTATTGACCCCATAAAAATGAGATTGGAGGAGTTAATACATTGATATAAGATTAATATTATTTGTAATTTTATTTTTATTTTATTACTCTCAATATTAATGACCTTAGTGGTAAAAATGCTATGAAGATCAAAACAAATAAAAAATATTAATTAAAAATAAACATAACATTTATCAATAATAAGTAAACAAGTGTATAGTTTGTATTGAGCATTCATAAAAAATATGGGGTCGGAGGAACAATTATCTCATAACTTTTGCCTCCCAGAGAATATTTTTGTTTACTTACAGAAGTTTTGCACTCCCCTGAGAAACTTTGCATTCACTCACAAAAGTTTTGCGTTCCCCATGAATCTTTGTGTTAGTTCACAAAACTTTAGCATTTTCCCAGGAAGTTTTGTGAACGAAAACAACACTTACTGCTTGATCTTGGTTTCTTTTTCATCACCGTATGTTCTTTCAGCATTCTGCATTGATTAGTGCACATGCTAATTTTGATTATCTCTCTTTTTTTTCGCAGACCTCATCACATATTACTGCATTATCACTGGCCGTCTGAGTTGGAGAGTGAGGTGGGCTTGTTTGTGAGCGTCGCTCCGCTGAGCCGTCCGATGACTGTCTGACTCCTCACAACCCGCGAATGACAGGCGTGCATTCGAAGGTGGGGCCCGCCTCAGTCTCACATGATTGGCTGCTGGATGGAAATAAGGTGAATGGAACACATGCCCAAGGAGCAAGACCCAAACCAATCAGAGGGAGAAGAGAAACGGTGAGCCTGTGAAGAACTGATCTCACAAGAGTGTCCAGACTCATTAGTGAAGCTACGACCATAATAGCCATAATGCTCATAAGTTGAGTTTGTACAGTATGTCTTGGTGTAAAGTTGCCCGTGCTCCTTACTTCTGTGTGTGTGTGTGTGTGTGTGTGTGTGTTTATCGAATTTTATTTCACATAGCGACGCTTTGGGAAACTCAAATTTTCTGGTCAATGCACACAGTCTCCTACATAATTCAGTTTTCCCGGTAACTGGCTCCATTTGTGTGTGTACATCTCACAGTGAGTGTGGTGCTGGCTCTATGCCGTGCTTTAGAGTCTGAAGGCAGACGCTTAGAGATTAGCCTTTACCTCAGCATCTACTCTAAACACACATTTTATATAAGATCTGGAGCCAACAAGAAAGTTCACAAAAGCCTTAGAGAATGCCTGTTACTGTCCGAAGTCAGCACACTCTCAAACCTTACACGCAAACAGACACACACACATGTACATGCTGCCGTGTAGGCTTTTGGTTTAGCAGGACAGCACAGACTGCCCCCTCACGTTCTAAAATGTTTGTTTTAAAGCCAATAGCTGTGTTTCTGCCAGTTAGCAAAACACAACAAGTCTTCCATCTCAGTGTATGTGTGTGAAATGCCTAATGTGTGATCTGTCCTTGAGCGATTTCTTTATTTAGCACATCTATTGTTGCTTTTCTGCTTCACTGACCACAGATACCTAACGAGTTGTTGAGGATAGGTGTGTTGTTACTGTGTCACATTGGTCAACTAGTTGACTAGGCAGTGAGGTCAACTAATCTGTAGCTTTAGGTTTTTATGTTAACAGCACTACTTCAAAAATATTAGCTCTAGCATAATAGTACATATTAATATTAGGGCTGTGTATCACCAGCAAAGTCATGATACGATACGTATCCAGATACAGAGACCACGATACGATACATATCACGACACAGGACTGCACTGAATTTCACCTCAGCAGAATTTAGTAAAACAGCTGTTTATTAAACACTGCATACTATAGGGCCATTACTAACTATTGGCAGAGCAGGCAGTTGACCTCTGCATTATGAAGGGCCTCCATAACTGTACCACAGTACAATATAGGTAATGGCATATGTTTCATGTTTACATTGGGCACTCCCCCCAAGTATCTTGTTTTTAAGCCCATAAATAATAATGTAATTATTCTAATAAATTTATATTGTAATGTACACATATTAATATATTCAAAAATCATCTCAACATTGCTGGTAGGTTATCATTGCGCAAATTAACGCACCCTCTACATTAAAAAAAAATAATAATAATAATAAAAAAAAATAAACTCTTTAGCGCTGCCCTGAAATTTTATCAATAAAATATCTTAATTGCTCAAGAGCTACATTATCTTTCTCAACACGGAGCTGGGAACATCATTGTTTCTAAAGGAATTAAAGCCACAGCTTCACTGTTAATAGAGAAACGCGGCAAAACGGTGGTAATTCATACGTAGCCTCTCTCTCTCTCTCTCTCTCTCTCTCTTTCTCTCTTTTTTTTCTCTTTCTGTCTCTCTCTCTCTCTCATAAATGAACACTTGATGATTTACACTTTTTTGATAATAGAATATTGAAGTGGAGATCGCTAAACTGCAAGCTAACCGGTATTTTCAGAAAGCCAGCAGTGTAGAGAGAGCACGTCCACATGGTTGACAGGTTGACAAAAACAAGTAACACACTTAGCAGATATATCAGTATTGCGTAAGTGGGAAGCTCTGTTTCGAGGATTATATCTCTTTATATCAGGCAACCCAGTTGTATTCCTCTGCAGCCAGATTAAACCTTGTTGTAGCCTATATTATGCTCTATTCCTTATTTTTTAGAAGGCTCACACTTTTGTACTCCATTTTAAATGGAGTTCTTGTGTTCAAATTAAGCACAGTCCACTGCTGCACACGTGCCACAATATTGATACAGGGACAGCTGTATTGATACTTGTATCGTCACATCTCTGTGACGATACATTGTCGTATTGATGTATAGAACACACAGCACTAATTAATATAATTATTGTGTGTGTGTGTGTGTGTGTGTGTAGAATGTAGTGCTGTTAAACGATTAATCGCGATTAATCGCATCCAAAATAAAAGTTTTTGTTTACATAATATATATTTGTGTACTGTGTATATTTATTATGTATATATAAATACAAACACATGCATGTATATATTTAAGAAAAATGTTATATTTGTATATTAAATACATTTATATATAATATAAATGATGTAAATATAAAAATATACATGTAAATACATGTAAATATTTTCAAAATATATACTGTATGAGTGTGTATTTATATATACATAATAAATATACACAGTACACAAATATATATTATGTAAACAAAAACTTTTATTTTGGATGCGATTAATCACGATTAATCGTTTAACAGCACTAGTAGAATGTATATGTATATGTATATAGGGCCGTATGAAATCTGTTTTATTTATTTTTTTCAAAATTCTGTTTTATTTTTTTCCCAATTCTGTTTTTTCCATTTTAATTTTCTGGATTCTGTTTTTTTTTTTTTTCCGTTTTAATATTTCTAGACTCTGTTTTAACGGTTAAATAAAAAAAAAAAAGATCAAAAAGCCTCTAATTAATTGAAATCATGAAACTTAAACTTACTTAAACTTACAATTTAACAGCAATTTATTAAAAGTTTAACAAAAATTACATTTTTTAATGCCCTGTGATATCTGTTTTACTATTTTTCTCAAATTCAGTTTTATATTTACCAAATTCTGTGTTTTCCATTAATTTTCTGTATTCTATTTTAATGATTTCATTAAATTTTAATAATCAAAAGCATGTAATTAATTGATTTTATCAAAAATGATTTTATTTCATTATTTTTTTCCCCCCTGAAATACTGTTTTGTGTATTCACATTTTTCTGGTAAATATTTTTTTTTTTTTTTTTTTTTTTTTTCCGGTGAACATTCCTTCAAAAATAATGTTTTATTAATTATTTTATTAGTAGTAAACTTTCATTACATTAAGTAATATATTCCTGTCATAATTTCTTTAAGTTAAACAGAAATTTTATTTTGACAAGTTTCTGTTTGTATGATATGAAGAAGTAAAGAGTAAAAAGTGAGCTAGTAAAAATTTCATGAAGTGACTCAGAACAGTTCTAGAGATTATGTGTTTATGTACGTGTACTGTATATTGAGGAGGCAGAGGCTGAAAACACCTCTTATGTGTGCTTCAGTATGTGTGTAGTAAACGGAACCACACATCTGCACAGGATTCATATTTAAATAGTTTTTGGGGCTTAATATTCACAAACACTAATCCATGGCAAACTCTTTGACATTACGCATCAATTCCATTTACAGTAAATTTCATTTTTATGACTGGATTCCGCGATTCCATTTACGTTTTCCGTGTCGCACAAATCATAGGGACCTATGTATATATATCCTGATGTATAGCTGAAGGCATGTGTCTTGAAGTTTAATTTTTACCACTTTATGCCCCACTTAAAGAGGTCATCAGATGCCCATTCTCCACAAGTTGATATGAAGGGTCTTTAGGGTCTTAATCAAAAATCTATAACATATGTTGTTTAAATTTTTTTACCCTTTTTACCCTGTCAAAATCAGCTGTTTTCAGAAAGCTGTTTTTAGTCCATATCGATTTAAATGCTAATGAGCTCTGCTGACCCCGCCCCTCTCTTCCGTGGGGTGACGAGCAGACTGTAAACTTCAGCCGTGAAACTGGCTAACTAGCACGTTATTAGGAAAGGCGACTTGCAAAGATTCATAAAAAACCCTTATACTCACTCCTTCTGTAGATGAAGCTGGATCACTAATGATTCGTGCGAACATAGACGCATTTAGTCAGATCGGGGATCGGTGCAGTCCCTTCAAAATGAAAGTAAAATTAATCCTCTGTGTCTTCAGCTGCCCAGATGTCGGGAGTAAATGACGACTGCTATATTCATTATTACATCCAACAACAAAACACCTCAGTCGCTTAATCAGAGACGTTCTTGTCTTCCCCTGCACCGGAGTGACTGATGACAGCTCACTCAGGGCGGGTCTAAGGTAAGATGTCCTTATCAATCAACTATCGTGGGAGCAGCCTGTGCAGAACTATGTTATTCTGACAGGGCTCTCAGAGCTCCCTGATTTGAGAAAGGGGATTTTAAAATAGGGATTTAAAAAAACCACTGGGTGGATTTTTATCATTATAGAATGGATGTGTACACATATAATGGTCAAGATCCCAGCAATGTGGGGTCAGATTCCCAGCATGCTCGCACAAGAAGCGATTAAACGAGGGCCCTTCATCTTAATAACACAGAGGCCACCTGTCAGTAGATTAGCTGATCACAGAGCACAGCATTCTGGGTTAAATCAAAGAGCAGGAGTAGCAATCACATGGTTCCATTCATCTTAATTGAGCCGATTTCTTCTTCCCTTACTTTCATTACTTGCTCTCCTGCTTCCTCGCCACTTCTACTAACCGCCTTCCAATCACCTTTCCAAGCCTCGTTTCCATAGGGGTTCAGATGTTTCTTTTCCGAGTAAGTGAGAATTAGCTTTAAACACTCCTCTCATTTGCCGTTCTTTAAGAAGACGTTTAGCCCCACCCCAAACTCACCATCGGTGGATCTAGTGTCAGTGTCATAACGTGATATAATTCAAACCCATCTTACTAATTAGAGTATTTTCCACACAGAGTCACTTGATTAAGGTTATATTTAATGTTTGTTGGCAGTTTGGCACTATTATTTAGTCTTTAACCATACCGTTTAGTTTGTGGTAAACTAACTGTATCAGAGCTTTCCAAAGATGTCTGGGCTGATTTCAAACTTGAGATGTGTGGAGACAAATCAGGCATGATCACATTGCTCGTTTGTGTTTATGCAAACTCTACATGCCTGAGTCAGTGTGCCAAAGTGGTCAGAAGAGCCTAATGTTTGTACATGGTTTTAATCTGTTCCAGCTGACATCATGTTTCTGGATCTTCACCGTTTACGTTTAAAAGCTCTTAGATTTGCATAAACTCAATTGACAGGATTTTCCTGCTGTTTGCAGTACAGCATGTCTATCCGTTGGAAAGGTGTAATCCACCTTAATCAGACAGACAAGTTGCCTGCAGAGCACTGAAGCCTTCACCCTGTGAGGGAGTTCATGATGAGTTTGCTTTCCAAAATATTGTTCTCCAATATATTTAAATTTCAGTTTAGTTGTAGTTTTTATTTCTTGTGTGCGATTTCAGTTTTATTTTTTGTAATTCAGTTTTAGTAATTGAGGAATCACCAAAACATTTGGGAAATGATTTATCTAAAATAACCAAGACCTTTAAGTTTAGGATTGGCAAAACATGCAAGAGAAATGATTAAATGGTTAGTTCAGCCATGAAACTCTATTCATGCTCTGATTGGTGTGGTCAATTTAATGTTCCCAGCATTTAAAACTATGAGAATTGTGACGTCACAATTGTTCTCAACTCCTGCATCAACACCATCACACGAATGCGTTACACTGTCACGAATAAGCGTCGTTATTTTTGTTTTCTTTGCGCACAAAAAGTATTCTCGTAGCCTCATAAAATTAAGGTTGAACCACTAATGTCACATGGACTGTTTTAACAATAACCTTACTACCTTTCTGGACCTTGAAGGTGGTAGTTAAGTTGTTGTCTATGCAGGTTCAGAAAGCTCTTGGATTTCATCAAAAATATCTTAGTTTGTGTTCCGAAGATAAACAAAGATCTTGTGGGTTTGGAACAACATGAGGGTGAGTAATTAATGACAGAATTTTCATTTTGGGTGAACTATCTGTGTAAAGACTTTGTAGTTGTGTTTTTGGCCTTCAGTCCATTAACTTTATACATTTTGCGTATTCTTTAAAAGTAAGCTATTGTTATATTTAAGGTTCTCGAGATCAGACAAATAATATAAATGTTAGAGGAATGTTGCCTGTGGTATATTTTCACTGCACAAACAGCAGTGGGCATTTACTCCGATTTCTGCAAGAGGCAACGCCTTTTGAAATTGAGTGTTTGTCATAGATTGAAAACGAGATTTTTACAAATAGTAGAAATTTTGGTGCAAAAAACAATGTAAACTTGACATTATATAAACATCTGAAACTCCACTCCATGACCCCTTTAATACTTGGAATCTTTGCACGTCTCTATTACTAGGTTCTTCACACGTTCTGTTCTACAACATCTACAGCATAATCTGATGTGCCAGTACCAACATACAAACTTCACAACACTAACCCAGCAGTTCTCACTGCAAAGTGCGGTGTGGCACTAATATAAACATTGACATATTGGAGGAAC
This sequence comes from Tor tambroides, assembly GCA_021397915.2. NCBI lineage: Eukaryota > Metazoa > Chordata > Actinopteri > Cypriniformes > Cyprinidae > Tor > Tor tambroides. Next base: position 16,032 of record JAFVLL020005097.1, on the reverse strand, counting down.
AGCTTTAGACAACAGCGCCACCATCCCTCCAGCTATAGTCACGTGAGGCTTGCAGACTGTTTATCTCCTCTACCCTCTCAAGCAGACATGCCAGCCCCCCCCCAGACAAACACATAAAAGTGTGAATGCACATTTACATACATTTAGAGGCATCCCATCAGCTTCTTCTCTGCTCTTTGCGAGCGTGCACATGGCTTTTGTTCTGACATTAGCTGGGAGCTGCCAGATCACATTTAGACAGGGTCTAAAATAAGCTCTAATAAAGCTGGCAGAGAGAAGAGAGACGGCAAGGGAGAAAGAGAGGGAAACAGCAAACACACAATGAGGGATTTAGAAGGAAGGAAACTCGAGGTGGAGTGACTCCAAAACTTCTCTTTGCATAAGACTTCTCTATGCGACTTGACAGATCCTAAGACTCTCAGCTTCCTGCCACTCAAATCACGCCGCGCTCCGCTACTGATTCTTAAAAAGCAAAGCCTTGATTTCAGCACTTCATTTTATGGGAATAATTAATTCAATCCCCTTACAATTGGATTTACCTGCCATGTCTTTTAAATGTCTTTACAAACACATATACAAACACACAAGTGTCCGTCATTTTTTTTTTTTTTTTTTAATAATTGTATACTTCTTTTCAACAAGGGTTCATTAAATGGATCGAAGGTGACAGTAAAGAGATTTATAACGTTCTATTCATCAAAAATTCTGAAAAGCACCAATGTATTAAACAGCACAACAACACTGATGATAATGAGAAATGTTTCTTGAACACCAAATCAGCATTTTAGAAGATGTGACATTGAAGACTGGAGTAATGGAGTAATAAATTACATTTTAAAATGTTAAATTAGAAAACAGTTCTTAAAACTTGAATTTTTTATAACGTCAATCCAGCCTAGATGTGCATACAAGAGGTTTCTGTTAAACAAAAATATGCTTGAAATCTTACCCCAAAATTTTGAACAATAATGAACCACTGTGCATCTAAATTCAAGGTGGAGTTTTGTAGTGTGATGGTTCTTTTTTTCCCCAAACTCCCTCCGTCATTTTATTTATTTATATTATTCCCCTGAATTAACCCACTCTCACTGCTTGTACTGCGTTTGACTTGTCATAGAGGATCCATGAAACCTCACTGGATATAAATACGCCACAAAGCTACGGAGTAAATAAAGGTGAAAATAACCGGAGGTGACAGAACCAGTTGGCATGTTTATGGGCGCTGGCATATCTCAGGCTCCATCTCTCCTGCTTTATCACACCGCTCACCCAATCTCACCCTCTCTCACTCTTAACTCTGGATTACCGCCCGCAAGAGAGATCACAACACCCAATCACAGACCACGGAAGGGATTAAGAGCGAGAGAGACAATCTCTCACGAGGGATTCTTAGAAAAATTCGTAAAGAACAGTCGGGAAATTCAGAGTTAGAGAGACAGCGGGCAGAGGGGAAAAAAGAGAGGGAGGGCTGCCAAACGACAGCAAGCGAGAGAGAGAGCACTTATGCAAGAGAGGCATCAAAGAGAATTCAGTCAGACTGTGTTTATACGGCTCGTTCCATTGATGTGGTGAAGAGTTATAATCCTGAAGAACAGCGGAGCGTTTCGTCTTCACCATGCACATCCTCCAATCCCACTGCGTTATCAGGTGAGACGCTTCTCCTACCTGTATCGCTCTACAAGCCTAGTCATGCTGCTCTCATAACGGTGTTAACAAGTTCCCACGATCATGGAAAGATTGCAAATGTTTGAAATTGTGATATCTAAACCTGGAAAATTTAGGGATATGTATAAAATCTCTTTTAAATTAGCATTTCTAAATCAGTGCATAAAATTTCTATATGGAATGCATTTTTCCACTTTTGCTAAGATTTAAATGATTTCATCACCTAGAAATCTGTGCAATCTCTGTAAATGCATTGTAAATCCTAATATTTTTTTTTTTTTATCATTTTAGTTATAGTTAATTGCTTATTTTTAATATTATTATAACATTTTTGTTATAATTGGTAGTAGTAATAGTAGTAGCAGTAATTTATTAGTAGTATTATTTGAAATATTATTAGTAGTAGCAGTTGTAATAGTGGTAGATTATTATTGTTGTTATTTTTACAATTTGCAATATTATTAGTAGTACTAATAATTGTAGTAGTTGTACTTTATTACTATTATTGCTACTATTAATATTATTAAACATGAGCATGAATGGAAAAATCATGCAAAGCCATTACCGATGGTAATTCATAGATAAAAAGTGTGGAAAACCCAGAACGGCTCTCTTCACTGTTTAGGGAATCTACTTCAAAACCCTCAGGTTCCTATCTGTGGGGCTTCATCTTCTGTGCTGCATCGGTCGACTGATTCTGTCTCAACATGCAGATTTCTGATACTTCTGAATCATGTATGCTGCTGCATCTGAGAATTTAATGAGAATCTGTTTTAGTATCATCAGATTGAACCGATTATGAGTCGGTTGTTCGTCGCTCTGTGCGCAAAACGATAGAAGCTCAATCCCGGCTCGTATCACAGTATTACTGTGCAAGCTGCAACCTGTCCTGTCAGATGTTACAGCGGTTGTCCTCTGTCCCTTTAATGGGAAAGTTGTGTAGCTCTTCCATTTGGATCCGGAATAATTGATGTTTCTGCAGAGAGCAAGCACTAACTTGGCTGTTATTTATTTATTTATTTGATTTACCCCTCCCATCCATTTCTGACTAGGCAGAATCCTCTTAGGTTTCTTTTTATAGTAAGTGTCAAAGTGGAAAAAAAAACTTCTCTTACTTTATGCCTCTGTCTGCCCATCTTTCTATGGCACTGTATATGTTTATCTTCTTAAAGGGATGTTTGCACATTGCTTTTGCCATGATGGAATTATGATTACATGAATCTTGTATGGAGTATTGATTACTTGAAGTGTGTTGAAGTTGTTGCCTGTCTGAATTGTGAAATCTGCAGTGTTTTCTTTGTGACGAACAGGTTTTCACGAGGACAGCACATGATTGACAGTTGTATTGGTAAAACCATCCACGACAGCAAATCAGAGTGATTGTGACGAAGACAACGCGGCTTTAGAGTGACATTTCCATGTGCCCAAGAGAACGAGAGAGAAAAAAAGTCTAGAGGCTTCTGCGTCCTCGCTGAACCTCAGTCAGACATATTAAATGACATTCATAAATGATGTTCCACAGCTGCAGAATCAATACAGCAAATGACAAAAACAATGTGAAAGAACACACAAGCCAGTATTAGACTTTGAACCTTCTATAATCTTTTCCCCATGGCTTTGAACAAAGATGGTCTTCTTTGTATTTATGTGTGTGACATCGCGATGGCTTAAGGGAGCACATCACATGAACCTTGTTTTGTGTTCTCTTGGTAATTTCCAGAAGATTCTATCAAATAAGAAAAGGGCAAACTCGAGACACAAACAAAAAGTACCATTGGGATTCTTAGAATAGCACATAAATACATGAACTGTGGCTGTATATCAAAGTACTACAGTATTATTGTATTACCTGATACTGTCCCTCCACAGTATTTTAGTTAGCATAACAACTCTGCAGCTTTTGATGTTTAAATTCATTTTTATGCCTTTTAAAATCCAGCTCATGATCTTGTTAAAATCCAGCTCATGATCTTGTGTATACTCTTATTGGTATCATGTGGAGTTAAAACAGCTCGCCCTTTAGAAATCAAACTCTTTTTGATGTGTATTTAAAGAGGCTAGCATTAGCGTTAGCGACGGTAAAGGTGTTGAAGGGGTGTTGAGAGACTAGCACCAAATGCTAACAGATTTGCCTGCATTATTTGAACACTTTGTTACATAACTCTGCTGTCTTTCTCCCAGCGTAGAGCTGAGCCACTCCAGCCCTTTAATCACAGCCAGACTCGATGTACCCAGAGACTGTGGCGTTCACACATATATGTTGCTGGAGGTCATAGAGTGGCTGTATTGTTAAGCCACGATGTCCGGCTGTATAAGTCGGATCACCGTCTGCAGTCTCATTGGTAGTTGCCGCATTTCATCATTTGCCATGCTCATCTTTGTTACATCAGCAACTCTGTCTCACATGATTCTGGAAATCACCAGCTCTCATTGATTATTAATGATGTTCGGTCATTTTAGTGCAGAAAGTCTATGTCAATGTTCTTGCCTCTTCAGTCGGAATGGGTGTTCTTACTGCTGGATGACCTGATGTTATTGGTGGGCTACAAAACTGGACATAGTTTTTGAGAAGTTGATCAGAAGTGGGATATATTGCTGTTTAAAAAAAAATCAGATGACATTTTAAATTACGGTCATAACAATGCATATTTTTTTACCTCCAGAGATTTTTCATTTCTAATCACTTAGACACTCTTAATGTTTTCGTTTTCGTTTCGTTTTTTGTTTTGTTTTGTTTTTTGTTTAGACTTGTTTTGGTTTGGATTTTATAGTTTTTTGTTTTGTTTTGGGTATTACTCAAAGACAATAATCTGTATTATTGTACAATTTTTAAACCTCATTTTGTTATTATTTTTTAATGAATAGTGGGACTTCTTTTTAAAATATTCATAAGCTCTTTTAAAATTTTTCTTCTTATTATTATTATTTTTAAATTGTCAAATCACATTAAAAAGGATTTCCTGATGATTTATCATGGTTAAATCCTTGTTGTTTTGAAATTGTTTGGTGGTTTATTGTTTTATTATTATTATTGAGAATTGTTGTAATGATTTAAATTTTTAATATTAGAGAAGAGTCTTTTTAAAGAGGAACATTTAAAAAATCTTTTTATTTTAATAATTATTATTGTGAGTTATTTAAAATCGGCAGCTTCCGGTTGCTTTGTCGCTATATGCTAAATCGTTGTTTTTGTTCCTGTGCTTGTGTATGTTCATATTAATATTTCATATTTAGGTATTTTAAAATTAATGTATATTAAAACGAATTAATGGGAACAATAGCACATCAGGCAAAAAATGCTGTTCATAATCATTGTACCCCCCCAAAAAAAACAAAAAAATATCAACGGTCAAAATCCTTGTTTAAACCCAAAGGTAACATTGTCTTTAAATAAAACATCCACAATGCCTGTCTTTGTAGTTTTTGATGTTAAGGTGGAGTCTGTGGGTTGATTGATTAATAATAATCACCTGATGTATGTCGTCTGTTATGTAATTATTGAGAAACAAAGAATTGTCAAACTGACTAAGGCAGATAGCTGAAACATTTGTCTACTTTATCTCCTGTTTGATTCAAATAAAAAGATTTTAGAGTGCAGACCAACCTTGATTATGTTAGGTATGTTAAAATAAATGAGAATGTTGCAGGAAATTATTGAAAAGAGAGAACGGGAACGAGCTCGGTCCTTTTGCAGTCAGGACATGAACGTGTCAGGAACACGTGCATCGTGGCTCTGACGTTTGCCTGTATTTGCAATCTTCTTTTTTGTGATCCTCACTCCGTCAAATCAAAATGACAGGCTTGTCATGTTGTTGGAGCACTTGGAGCTGAATGTGTGCTGGTTAAAAATATAAAGTGATACCACAGGGAATTGCAGACATCAAATCGGCACAAAAACTTCCTGTTTGCCATCTTTGTGGAATGTACTAATACCAGCCTCTTTCTCTCTGTCTCTCTGCTCTTTTTTTCCAGGTGGCTCGATGGCCCGAAAAGGAAGAGAAAGAACAGCCAGTGTTCGGTGAAGAGTATGTCTGGTAAGATGTCTCACAGCAGTATGCATAAAGCCGCAGCAGTATGCTTACCACTCCTCTGTCCTCCCAGAATGCATCACTGACTGCACACTTCTGAGAAACACACGAGAGTCCTAGAGGGAGAGAAGGGTTTTCAGTTGCCCCGTGATCCTCCTCACATCAACTCCAGCATCAGTTAGCTCAATAGATTTGTTGTTATGTGATGTTCTGGTGATCCTCCTTTAGGATATCATAACTCATGTTAAAGCGATCGCTCTCCCAGGGTAAAGGGCTCTGTAAGGATTAAATTCATATTGGAGTAAAGAGTGGCTGTTCAGTTGAGGAAGTTCAGTACATTTACTCACCCCATCTCTGCTTGGTGAAGACCCATCAGGCCTCCAGTAGCTGCATTTTTATGCTTGTCCCTGCTGCTCTGTCTTGTTCACCTCATGCCCACAGCAGCCAAATAAACTAGACAAGTCCCAAAAGTGTCTCTAACCTTTTAGTTTTCCAATACTGGTGCTGTCGCATTCACTTGGGAAAGAAAGACGCTAAAAGCAGTGTGGTGTAAGATTTGCTATTCCACGCTAACCTACACTGCTGTTTAGTGTTTCTTTTTGTATAAAGAGTATGTTGTTAAAAAGAATGATAGCTTAAAACAAGTCTACAAAATGCATCCTGATAAAAATGGAATACTTTACATTACTTTACATAGTCTGAATTTTTGTTTAGCCCCATTTTTGCACCACCTGCTGGTAACTTTTGCAGATGTTAATGAAACATTTTTCATCTTTTCGCCTATTTTAGTTTTCAGAACGGTGAATCCGGAAGACAAATAGCTAGTGCTTCAGCTTTGTATAAACTGGAACTTTATTTATTTTTTTGACAAAGTAAAATAAAATTAAAAAAACACTGTCCTGTACTGATTTAAAAACAGATATGGATGAATTGGAAAATTTATCAAACATTAGATTTCATATTCTAAATTTATTCAGAGTTTTACTGAATAAAACACTTGTAGTGAGTTAAACCCCCAAACACTACAAATCACATATGTTTAGTTTAGTTTAGTTTAGTTATATTATTTTTTTTACAGTAGTTTATGAGCTATTTTTCAAAAGTTTGTGGTCAGGTTTATCCAGCAAAGATGGATTCAGTTGATCAACAATGTTAGTAAAGACATTTATATGGTTACAAAATATTACTATTTCAAATAAATGCTGTTTTTTAATAAAACAAATATCACCATTTGAACTAAAGTATTTGAACTGAGCTGTTTTCAAGATTGCTAATAATAGTAAATTAGTAGCGCCAAATAAGTAGATTAGAGATTTCTGAATTAACAGAATTTTAAATTGTAGTAATATTTCATAATATTACTCTCTTTATCTACTATATCTTTACTGTATTCAAATACATTTAGCCTTAGTAAACATAAGGGACTTTAAAAAACATTTTAAAACTCCAAACTTTTGAATGGTTGTGTATACAGTATTTAGTGAAATAGTGGGGAGTGGGCTATTTCCCCGTCCTGAATGCAATAGCATGTATTGGAATTAATAATTTGTTTCTTATCTATGAAAGGGCTTCGCAAATTTGCATGAAGGCAGTTAACTAGCTTAAGATGCCACAAACACTTGCGGATCTTAAATGCTGTCAAGTGACACACTCAAACTCACTCAGGGCTCTTCAGGGCTTTCACCACTCAAGTTTAACAAGACTTAAATAGGTACTCAGATAGGTCTGAAGTATGTCATTTCTGCAGTATTGCAGCTTTGTTTTGTAACATTTTCCCAATTTCTCCCCCAAACACAGTTGGTTGAGTTAATATACAGACACTTCAGAAGAAAAAAAAAACCTAGAAATTACAAACAGCTGCTTTGCATATGAATCTAGGAGCTTTTGATATTTAATCTTTATTGTGGTGTTGATTTGCTGATGTATGTACTTGTTTGTTGCTGTCAGTTAACATTAGATTTTTTTGTGTATGGTAGGGTACATCCCCAGCTATCTGGAGAAGGATGAGCCGTGTGTGGTGTGCGGAGACAAAGCTACCGGCTATCACTACCGCTGCATCACCTGCGAGGGCTGTAAGGTGGGACATCTCTGCTATCACTTGTGCACAGTGTTAACAGACATCTCAGCCCCACACGCTAGACGATATACAGACTAGACTGTCACCTCACGTGGAGTCATGGTGTGGCGCAGGTCTGATCTGTTCAACAAAACATCCTGTTGTCATTTGTGAAACTTATACTCCTATCATTCTCTATCCTGTCAAATCACAAGCCTAAGAATAGCGTCAACCATCTTATCCACTGTCTGTCTCTCTTCATAAAGGGAGTGAATTGTGAGTGACAACTGTGCTGTGCGAGTCTTTGACTGGGACTCCTGCCTAAACAGGTTGATTTGAAGAGTTCTTGAGAGCTTGCAGATTCCATCACTGCAATAAAAAAGGGGCAAAAAAGGCTACATTTTCTAATCAGACTTTTCGCTTATTAGTCAGTAATATAGATATGCATCCTTATAGTTAGGGATGTCACCAAGCTAGGTTTGTCAGCAGTGAGTATCAAGTACACAAACAAGTGTTGACTGACAGCACCTGCTTTCCAGCTCTCATGTTTGCACTTGCTCTATTTATTTTTTTAATTTAATTTAATTTAATTGTATTTTACTTTATGTATACGTTTAGTAGTATAAGTTTAGTTTATTTATAAGTTCAGTTTAGTTTTTATTTTATTTTTTTCATTTTATGATTTTTTTACATTTATTTATTCTATTTATTTTTATTTTATTTTATTATTTTTTGTTTTGTTTTGTTTTGATAGGAATTCCCTAGGAATGCATTCAAAAGCCTATTAGTTTTTGCTGTGGTACTGAATGACTGCTGAAATGTTTTTTAGCAACTCTACTGAAAGCAAAACAAATTTACTTGGGAACCAAAATAGTTTTTACTTTCTGTGTTTGTTTGTTTGTTTGTTTGTTTTATTTTTTATTGTATTGCCTTTTATTTTTGTTTTGAATTTCCTAAATAAGGGAAGTCATTCAAAAGCATATTCGTTTTCATTCTATTGAATTTTACTGATTAAGACTAAAGTTTTACTAAAATTTTTATTGACTACTGAAATGCTAGCACTTTTTGAACACTCTTTAACCTTTTTTTGGATGATAAAATTGTTTAAATATAGGCTTGTGCTTAAAACAAAGTTAATTATCATACACAGGATTGCTTTTCAAAAGGATCAGATATTTTTACAGTAAAGCAAGTCAAAAAGGCTTTTGATGTCCACTTGCTTATGTGGGACAGGAAGCACAGTTTGTGACAGATTACACCTGTCTGACTCCCTGCCTCTGAATACGCTCTTTATCCTCCTCTCTGTCTCTCAGGGATTCTTCAGGCGCACCATCCAGAAGAACCTCCACCCCTCTTACTCCTGTAAGTACGATGGCTGCTGCATCATCGACAAGATTACCCGCAACCAGTGCCAGCTGTGCCGCTTCAAGAAGTGCATCGCTGTGGGCATGGCCATGGATCGTGAGTGACCTCCCACACGCTCATGCAAATAAAATACAAAATCACCAAACATGCAGAACTTCACACAGACAAATGAAAACATGAGGGGACCTCAAGTCAGTCTGTTCACTGATCATCAGCAGTTGTCTTATATCTCTAAATTAATATCATTTGTAATGAAAAATTATTAAATTAGAAAATAACTCAAAACAGAAGCTTCTACATCAGATGCTTGGACCTCATCGTACTGGATCACGAACGCAGCCCTGCTCCTTACATATACAAACGCATGCTGACAGCGAATGTACATTAATCTTATGCAAACTGAAGTGCTCAGTCTGGGGTTTCCCTTACATATGTCCATATGCCTCACATATGTACAGCACATGTTCAACCCAGACCACATTTCTTCTTTCTCTGTCACTCCCTCTCTCTCCCTCTGTTCTATAATGTTTTATGGATGTCTTGTTTCTACTTTGATCCTTCCCCGATGCTCTTACTCGTTCTGTCACCGGCATTCTACACCTCAGAATCACTTCGTTATTCAGTATTTGTCTTGTTTTCCAGAAAAAATGTCTGAACATCTTTAAGGTGGAACGTAAATGGAAAAGCCACTTAGAGGACCACAACTAAAATTGATTTGTTGATTCATGCATCACGCGAGTGGAAGAATTAACCCATTTTTCTCCTTGTTGTAGTGGTGCTGGACGACTCCAAGCGGGTTGCGAAGCGGCGCTTGATTGAGGAGAACCGTGAGAAGCGGAAGAAGGAGGAGATGGTCAAATCCATGAAGAATCGGCCAGAACCCACCAGCTCAGAGTGGGAGCTGATCCGTATGGTAACAGAAGCTCACCGCCACACCAATGCACAGGGCTCTCACTGGAAACAGAAACGCAAATTCCTGGTAAGCAAGAACCTTGATGTGTATATACACCTGAAATAAGTAAGTTTGAAGTATTAAATTACTAAAACTGAAATAAATAACCAAATTACTTAAAGCGCACCTATTATACCCCTTTTTACAAGATGTAATATAAGTCTCAGGTGTTCCCAGAATGTGTCTCTGAAGTTTTAGCTTAAAAATACCCCACAAATCATTTATTATATCATTTTTAAAATGCCTATTTTGAGTGGAAACAGAAACACACTGTTTTTGTGCATGTCTCTTTAAATGCAAATGAGCTGCCTTTACAGCTCGTACCTCAGATACTCCGCTAAACGTTTTTTTTTATTAATTTTTTTTTTATTATCATGTCCATTGCGCTGAAATCATGCGTTTTAAAGCCATATATTAGTTTAAATATCTGATATACGGTTATCTGAGCGCACATATCCGAAGCTGTCACACAGCATTTGAGTACTTAACTAAGTTCTCTTTCATGTCCTATTGTGCTTAAACTGTCAAATACACACAAGTTTATGTTAAAAACATGCAGGTTACAAAAACACAGTTGTTATTGTCTGTGAAGGTAAACAGCTGGGAAAGAAATCCCAGCAAAGAGTGTTTATATTAGATCTGTGTATTAAGTGACAGCAGCGTAATATACAGTACATTTACTGCTGTCTATTCGGGCTGGGAAAATAAATCGATGCATCGCGAATCGAGAAATGATACAGCATCGATTTTCAGATTTTCAGAATGCATCGTGATTCATTCTCAAGTCGATTCTGAGCTTAATTTTGAACAGCAGATGGCACTGCATGCTTTAGAAACAGCTTGTTTCCAAATCCTTACACACACTTGAATCTAAAATAATCATTCATAAAATTTGAAAAGGTTGAAGCGAATTACAAGGGTGTTCAAAGTGGGCTGTTTACATTAATCTCGCGTCATAAAACCAGTCTGAGCTGAGGTGAAAGTACATGACTCAGCCGAACGCACAAGCGCTCTTCAGCACTCTTCTTCATGAGCATTTGAGTGTGCGAATAAAAACTAGATTAGAGTGCCATCTGCTGTTAAAATGTAAGCTCAGAATCGATCCACGAATCCACAAAAGATATTTCTTACTTGAGTGCTGCTTTTAAATGCTCTTGCGTGAAGATAAACATGGGCTCACTCAGGGTCATGTCACATTTGAAAGATTCTACGAATGGCTTGTTCTGAGACACTGCTTGTGGGGATTAAAAAATGAGCACACATTTATGTTTAAACAATATGTAAAAGTGAATTTTGCGTAATAGCTGCCCTTTAAAAAACTAACAAAAAATAAAATATAAGAAATATATAATAGCTTGAAAATAGTAGTTTCTAAATTTAAAGGAAAAACACATGTTTAGGTAGAAAGGAGAGAAAACTTCATTTTATTGTGTTTATTTATATGCGTACATTTCTGTGTATCTGCTCGCTACGTTTTATTTTAAGCTTAGCACATCGTTATGGCCTTTTCTGTCAGTACGGATTAGCATTTGTTTACACAGCTTGCTAATCAATGTAATGAGTGACAATACCAGTCTTCACATATCAGTTGTGACCGGGCAACAGCGAGCGTTAAAACAACTGTTAGTGACGGGTATAACAGGAATGCAGCGTTGCCATGCAGGGCCTCGGTAAAAGTGCCTCTGTTTATGAAGAAGGAAGGAAAGAGAGTTTAGACAGTATTAATCGCTCATTCGCTCAGACAATATACCACCCACTGTGAATAGTGGCAGGATAAAGGAAGAGAAAATGTAATAAAAGAGACGCACAGAAACACAGGCTATGGATATCTGAAAGACTTGTTGATCTTTAAGAGAAAGAAAATAAATAAATCTGTTGGAATTTTCTCACACTCATATCTTTCCAAACATTTTCTTCTGTGGAGTCTCTGTTTTTTTTTTTTTTTAATGGGGTCCAGTGTTGATTTGGAACCCATTTACTTTCATTACAAGAACAAAATCAGTTCTTCGAAATCTTCTTATAAATATTCAAGTGAGCATATGCACAATATCCCAGCAGAAGGGCTGATTTGGAAGTTCTCTATTGTAGAACCAAAGTTGTTTTTTTCAGCCCACCAAACACTCGCCGCCTTCCCAGCGGTTACAAGCACTATCAAAGCCCTGACGCACACCAATCTAAACATTCGGCTTGCGCTAGACCCTGTGACGATCAGCCACAGGGGACAGAGAAACCACTTCCCCAGCCAGCTGAGAACTCCTATAAAACGGCCCATAAAGAATTCTGCCTATATAACCTTTACTACCAAGATATGCCTCCAATAACAGTGCAAGGCCGAGACCCCGAATGACCCCGATAAACTGCAGCCTCTCTCTCCATGGGAACACTCACTCCGTCCTGTCAGTAGTCCAACTGGGCTGTCTTAAGATCTCTGTAGTGAGAAAGCACAGTGCCAAGTTCTCAGCAGTGAGAAGGCCAGGGTGGACCAGCAGAGGGGATAGTTTACATTGGGGTCTTACAGGCAAAGGCTGCGTTGTGACGTATCCAGCACTACCCCCACCTCCTGAAGGAAGAGACACACACACACACACTTTGGTTCATGCTTGTTAAAACTTACACAAATACACCAGTGCGGCACAGTTAAAACAGTCCTCTTCGTCTGAGACAGCACATGTAAACACAAACACACAAATCTTAAACGGCCGGCAGAAGTTCCTCAGAGGCACATTCTGAAACCCTGAACAGATTCCTTTGTGTTTTATTTACCTCTCTGTGCGGTCTGTGCTGTAATTTCTGATCTGTATACGTTACATGAAGGCTTCCTATCAGCTATAGGGTGAATTTAGGTAATATTAATGGGTTTAATTATTCAATCAGCTTGTCTGTTACAGATGAAGTGTCCTGAACTTTTGCGCTCTCAGCCTCACAATGAAACAGAATAGTGTTTGTTTGTAGGTCAGCACTGTACTTTTTTCTGCAGTCTTGTCTTGATTTCAGTGCCTTTGTTTATTGCTGTCTGTTTGCTTTATCGGAAACAAAGAAATCAATGTGATTGCACAGTTTGAAGTCTTTAGGGACTGTCGCATTTGTGCCGCAAGGGGTGACGTCCACCACATGGACATGTTTTAAAATGTAAATTTTTAGATGGGGTTGTTTATCCATACACATGCTGGTTGTGACATTACAGAATTACTTAGGTCATGGATAGATTCATGTTATGTTGTTTTTTTATTTACCATTTTGATAAATAAAAAATATATATAAAATTTATGAATGCAATTCTAATAATATATTTAGGGCTGGCACAATTATTGAATATTTAAAAAAATAAAAAAAAGTCATGCTGCGTTTATATTTGAACAAAATATAATTTTGTTCAAATATTTATTTGTAATATATATATATATATATATATATATATAATTGTTGTTGTGATATATGACCACGATATGAGAAATTTTATTTAATGATATCTAAATTATATTAAATTATATAGTTATTTATATATGAGAAAATATGAGAAAAAAACTCTATACAGGAATATTTTTCCCCCAATATCTTGAATTTTAGGGCATAACTGCATTTATGGAGTTGTTGCCCTGCATCATATTTGTCAACAGTCAACTGTATGAAATGTAAGATGACGTACAGGTCTGGGGGCGGGGCCAGTGCGTTAACTGCTTTAAAATATTTATATATTTATATTTATATATATATAATTTTTTTGTCTGAGGTGTTGATTGCAGCAGAAACGGACTGCAGATATTCCGTCCATGACTCATAGCCATGTCTCACATTCAAAAAGTATATATGCAGTGGCCAACATGTAATGCTGTAATTGTAGACTCTGCCTCTTGGGTACTTATAATTACTTCTATTCTGACTCATGTTACATGCCTCTTACTGCATACATAGAATGTAGCTCCAGATGCCAGGGCTGCTTGGCTGTTTGTCCAGAGTTTTTACATGGCTGACCTCTAATCCACCCTGAGGATACTAAACACTGTGGTTTTCCAAGGCTATCAGCCTACATAACTGGAAAGCCAGACCTCACACATGCCATCTGGTTTGGTGTATCTGTACATCCATTCATATAGTCTTCAGTGGAAATACATTGTTGCCTGTTACAAAAGCCAAAAGTTACAGTCACTCTTAACTCTCTGTCTGTGTCTGCAGCCGGAGGACATCGGACAGTCTCCGGTGGCCCCCACATCAGACGGGGACAAAGTGGATTTGGAGGCCTTCAGCGAGTTTACCAAGATCATCACCCCAGCCATCACACGTGTTGTTGACTTTGCCAAAAAACTGCCCATGTTTTCGGAGGTAAGTGTGCTATTAGGTTTTGTTTTTGTTTATTTTGCACCCTATTTGAGGTGTTTGTGTTCTGTAGTAATTAGCTTGTCAAATTAAGCCTTGTAATTAGAGTATATTAGTGTCCATTGGCCTAATTAGCATAAAATATGCTGCGGTCCTTCTCAAATTTGTGTTATTTTTAATAGTTTCCAAATTATTCAACTGAAAACCCTAACACATATTTCTGGAATATGTCAGTGTGGGTGGGTTTGTATGTATGTGCTATCTGTCATGTTAGGATGAATTGTACAGTTGTGGCTTTGGTGAATGTGTGTGTGTGATATTGCCACATTACATCAGTCATAGCTATAGTGGCATTCTTTCCATATTCAGCATTCACCAACTCTCCTTTAACCGCAAGTGTGAACATTCTTGCATTGTAGACTACACAGCACCCTTATGGCAACAAATATATTATTGTCTACACCATAAATTCACCCTGCCATCCACACGTATCCACAACCTCTTGGTTGAGCGCTATGCCTCCTGTATTTTCCATATTTTGGAATAAGCACCCAGAAAGACTGTAATATAAAAACATAATACTGAACAATACTTGACTTTTTGTTGCTTTTGTAAATGATGTGAAACGTTTTATACATCAGTGTAAATACTACTACAGTCCTCCAATTTTTTCCCTCTCCTCAGTTCCTTTCAGTGTTTGGGTCATCATTCTTTGCCAGTATATAATTAGGGCTGTCAAAGTTAACACATTAATGCATGCATTTAAGTAAATTTGTAAGACACTGTAATTTAAAAAAATAAAAAAGTACATTTATTCAATTTGACATTATAACTACATTCTGTGCTGTGTGAATATTAAAGAGTGGTCAAAAATGAAAAAAATTTGAAAGATTATACACATAACAGTCTTTATTAAAACAGTCCTTGTTCTTATTGTATATATATGTATATATTTATATATTATAATTAAAAAACGAGACTCACCGCGCCTTCAAAACAATCCAACCAAGGTGCGTAGACCAAAAAAGTTTCCCAAAAAGTAAAATACTTGTAAAAAGTCTGCACACTCTCAAAAATAAAAAAAAAATCACAAGTGAGATGAAAGCAGTGTAAGCAATTTACTGAAAAAAACAAGGCAACAAGGCAAACATTTTGGTCACACGTTGACCATTTTCAATGCCAAGCTAACAATATTATATATATTATAATTTAAAAATATGATTCATTTAATATAATTTGAAGCTTAATAACTGACACATCACCCACAATTAAAATCCACCATAATTTGTTGTCAAGTTGTTATAGTAAATTAATAAAAATAATTAATATTAATTTAATTATTTTATTCTGGGTGTCAATACTGAAATCCATACTGGCATATATATTTTTGGGGTTTTCCTCATAACTCATAAAGAGTCAAAATTCTTTCAAACTGAAAAAAATCTATTTCTTATTTTAATAAGAGTTTACAACCTTAATAATTTTTGACATGTATTCAAGGAGTGTTTTTCAAGGACTAGGTGAAATAAACATGTATTATCGTGTGATTTCTAATTTCTGTAGCTGCCTTGTGAGGATCAGATCATCTTGCTGAAGGGCTGCTGTATGGAGATTATGTCCCTACGTGCTGCAGTTCGGTATGACCCAGAAAG
>JAFVLL020005096.1:0-17450 GCA_021397915.2 Tor tambroides | reverse complement strand
TATATTCAATATCCATGATGTTATTCTTATGTTCAAAACCATGCAACATAGGCTCATTGAAAAAAAAAACAAAAAAAAAAAACCATGCCTCTACCTAAATTTTTGCAAGTCTCACTACAGTTTCCAGAACTAGTCACTGGACAATATATTCACGAATCACTTTGATATGTACAACATAATAAAATATTGGCAGATTTATGTCCACATTTTCATCTGAATATAACTGAACATAGCTCCACTCATTGAACATATTAATTTAAAAGTGTCATGAAACATGCAAGTAGCAATGAAATGTCGCCATTGGAATGGTGTTGTTTTTTTTTTCCAATCAGCCTGGGTTGCAACAATAGTGTTACTCTGAGTTTATGGAGTTAATGGTGAGAATTTTTTGACTCATTCAAATTTATATGGTATCCGTCTACAGTCATACCTCTAGGTTACACTTTATGCTGTCCTTAACTTCATGTACTTCTGTCAAAGATTCCTCAGGCTCAGTGTCTGCTAGGTTTCTTTCTGGAGCCATGATCAAAAGAATGATGAAGAGTCTCCTGCAGAGTACACTTGAAATAAACCCAAGCAAGCCAAGTTATAACATAAAACTGTTTAAAATGTAGCAGTGATCCAAAGTTCAAGAGCTTTAAAAAATATTTCAACTTGTGTGCATTAATTACATTGCAGTCAACTTGATTGCAATTTCATAATGCCACTTTAATTGGAGACATACACACATTAATTACTTTTTTTTTTTAATCTAAATCTACTCCGGTTGAAGTCAGACTTATGGATTTGAGAAGATCTAAAGTGATTTACACATAATGTGCAATGCATCAGAGCATCTTTAGAAGTTTGGACTGAACAAACTTTTCTAAGATCGGTCCTCATCATGGAATACTACTGCTGTACATTAAACAACGAAAGCAAAGGTGCCAACTGAGAAAAAAAAAAAATGAATGAAGCAGGCCCAGACTGTATCTCACAGCAGGCTATTTTCCCCAATCCACTGACGACACTCCAAAAGCCCATTATTTCTCTACTGGAACTGTTTTAAACAATGATGAAGAACCATTGCCAGGTTTAGCCAAGAGCAACAGCCACAGCTTCAGGGAAGAGGAACTAAGTCATTTTCTCATGGGTTTCACCCCATCCCAAGCTTCCTCTGGGGGAAAAAGTAGGCCGATACTTTGTTTTCTCTCCGCTTTCTAAATTGGTTTGGCAACCATGAGATCGCTATGTGATATCAGAGCCAAAATAAGACTGGCTGTTTCACTTTATCCCTTTTTAACAGTTGGGTATGGGGTCAGTAAAAGGTGTGCCATCAACATTCCGGAACAGTTTGCATGAACAGGCTGAGAGAAGAAAACTGCACCAAGAGCGGATATTTTATCCAGCCTGAGGTACAAAAATAATGTGCCTCAACCAAAAAACAGCTCCCAAATCACTTTTGGCCAATAAAACCATAATTCCAGCAAATTTACATCTTTCAAACGCATTTTGATTCATTGGCACATTGAGAGGAAAATGTCTTCAGAGAATGAGAAGACCAAGGTCACAATCTGGAATCTGAAGAGCTGGATTCGAATGTGTATTATATGTGTAATGCAAACTTAGCACAATGCATTAGAGAGAATATAAACGCCAGCCTAACAGCTGTGGAGCTTGACGGTGAAAAGCACTTAGTAATGAAGTGACCGGTGGGAAGGGAGATGGAGCGAAACATCTCAAAAATGTTATCAAGTCTCAGTTGGATGGAAGAGAGGCTGACACCTGCTGCTGGCGGCCCCGTTCCAACACACTTAAGGCAACATAATTAAAATTAGTCTCACAAAGATCCATGCAGTTGCATACATTAAAATTCAACATGCTGTGTGCATTACCTGAGCAGTGGTGGTCCATAATGCAAATACTTTCACAGCGGTATAGGTTCGGATTTAGTTGGATAAATGTGTTTTTTGTTGAAGAAATCAAAATTGCACAATGCTCAGTGCCACAAAACCAATACTACAAATACAAAACCTTTTCTGCTATTGAAACATTAGAAGTGTCTACACAATAAAAATCAATGGGTTTTGTCATTATTTTGGACCATTCTTCAAAATATCTTCATTTGAATTTTAGGAATGATATGAGTACATGATTGATTGATTGATTTAATATCATTTAATTTGGCTGAACTATCATTTTAACAAATGTATTATTTGAAATGACAACACTGTGTTATAGTGCTTTCAGATTAATGTAACTTTGGATTAACTTATGCACTCTTCAACTCTAAAACTTTTAATATTCTATACTCAAAGAATGAGAAAAGTCTTCAAATACTTAAGTAATCTGTAAGTGTACTTAAAGGAATAGTTCAGCCAAAAATTAAAATTTGCTGAAAATGTACTCACCCTCAGGCCATTCAAGATGTAAATGAGTTTGTTTCTTTATCGGAACTAATTTTTCTAGAAATTTTAGATTTTCACTTGCTCTCCAATGAATCATCTGCAGTGAATGGGTGCCGTCAGAATGAGAGTCCAAGCAGCTGATAAAAAACATCACAGTACTCCACAAGTAATCCGCATGACTCCAGTCCATCAATTAATGTCAAAAAACAACAACAACAACTTCAAACTGTTCTTTCCAGCTTAAATATGAGTCCTCTATGCATAACATCATTTTATCCAGTGAAAAAGTCATCTCACTTGAATCAGGAGAGAAATATGCACAGATCAAACACTGCTTAAAAACAAAACTTTTTGCTTCACAAGACATTAATTGATGGACTGGAGTTGTGCAGATAACTTGTGATGTATTTATCAGCTGTTTGGACTCTTATTCTGACGGCACCCATTCACTGCAGAGGATTCATTAGTGAGCAAGTGATGTAATGATACATTTCTCCAAATCTGTTCCTATGAAGAAACAAACTCATCTACATCTTGGTAGCCTGGGGGTGAGTACATTTTCAGCACATTTTCCTTTTTGGGTGAACTAAATCTGTAATAATTATGTTAAGTAACTTGTTCCTGGTAGACTGAACTCATATTTTCAATATAAATAATGTTGTCACTAAAATAAAATTGAATTAAATTAGCTAGAAACAGAGAAAATGAATCTCTACGTAGTCAAGCTTTGTGTGTGACTAGATAGGAAAAACAACACAAAAGCCTATTTTATATGTTTTTGGGAAACATAAATAATGGAGAGACTTGTGAGTGCTTAATGTGATTATTATGTGGGGATTTTGAAGGGTGTTATTTAGGTGATTAGCGTTTACTCACAGCGGTGAGAGAAGTCCGTGGTTTGTTAAGGAATGAGCTGTTACAACACAAGACTGCTTTATAAATGTCAAGCTTCAATTAATAAGCAAACTATCTACTATTTTGACTACATTTTTTATTATTATAAAGTTCGATGTAAACTTATGAGAAAAAAACCCAAAAAACACATTCACAGTGAGAGAATTGGTTTGAATTGAGCCAGATACATCAGGTTTATTAAGAACACTAATTATAACCATAAAGGGACCTTAAACAACAATAACAAAACAATCAGCAATAGTAATTTAAGGTGTATTCCACTAAAAATAAAAATTAATAAATAATTTGTAATAAAAGTTGTTATTGAGATACATATATCATAATGTGAACATGAAGACTGCACCTTCACACATGCAAAATCTGACAAGTGTGAGGAAAACGGTTGCATCATTGCATTATTTCTATTGATTTTTATCAAAAGCAACATTGAGGCATCAATATACCAGTTAAATTTATTCATTACTCTACTATTTAATCATCCCTTTATGTCCCTTTATGTCCACATGCTGTAGATTGTAACATTTACTACCCAGTGAGTATACAAACTTTGAAGTTTGGTTCTGAACGAGTTTTTGCTTTAGTTCAAAGCAAACTTTGAAGTAAGGCAAAATAACAAATAAAAAGCATTTTCTAAAGATTAACTTAAGACAGAATATCAGGGCTTATATTGTAGCTCATTGTAGAGAACACTTGAGTTTTCACATTCGCAATTTCAATCGCAAGGCTGTTCTTTATGCACGTTTTTCCACAAGGGCTTGAGTATTGCCAGAGAATCCTTTGCATAAATCACACACTGAATCCAAGATGGGTGATTCTATGTGTCATTGTTTATTGCTTTTGCATTAAGATTGTGGTGACATCCCTGTGCTCCCCTGCACATAAAATGCTTTTTTTTTTTTTAATGCTTCAACGTTTTGTGGGAGGGAACACCCAGGGGCTTGCCGCAGAATGCGCCACAGATCCTGTCCTCGTCTTCAAAAACAGACAATTCTGTGAGGATGAATGTAGGATGAACATGCAAGAGAAATATAGAGAACTTCTGAAATGAGATGAACAAATTCAAGCAGGTCAAGCAAGGAATCTTGGGGCAGCATGACGTTGAACAACTCTCCCCACAGTAATAACTTCATTTAGAGAGACTGTTGGGTGAAGATAAATCAATGACAGGGTTTTGTTCAGGCAGGGTGGGCTTTAATAAGTGTGTTTTGGTGGTATGTGTACTCTGACAAGCACTGGAGGAACTGTGTAGTAGCACTTCAGAGCTGTGTAGGAGGGACAGAGACAAAGATGGAATGGGAAAATACATGCTAAATTTAGTAAAAATATATTAATCCTGCATAGGCTCTCTCAGTCGTCATTCTGAATGGTTTTATTTTGTCACATTTCACCTGCCCCCACACGTTTGCTATTGTTCAGTTTTACAGCAACATAGAAAGTATTAAGAGAAGAGGAAGTCTTTAATACCACAAGAAAGCCATTCATTAGTATTCCCATTCATTTCAAAGGAAGTTGCATGGCTGGCACAGGACATTTAAGAACTAAATGAAGTTTAAAATCGTCAGATTTGGTCTGGAATGCTCTGAAAACATCCATCAGGTTGATGTAAATCCAAATTGCTGAAAAGGTGTTACTAACAAACTCTTGAAAAGTACACAATCAATCATGTATCGCTTGGCTGAAGTTGTATGTTTGTTTGTACTTCTGCCTTTAAATTTATTACTGCAATGCAAAAAAAAATTACACTGTGTAAAAAAAAAAAAAAAAAAAAGTTGAGCAACTAGTGGTTTTAGGCAACCAGCTTCAGCTGATTTTGTTTTCAACTAGTTTTTATAGAGAATTGAGTTCTCTCAACTTTTGGGCTTTATATACTTAAACAAGTTGAGAAAACTCAAAAATCTGCCAAAGCTGGTTGCCTGAAACGCCAGTGGTTCTCTCACCTTTACTTTTTGTAAAGTAAAACAAAGTAAAAATAAAAAGTTGATCAAACTTAAAGTTTAAGGCAACCTGCCTTAGATTTTGAGTTTTCTCAATTGTTTGTTTTAAGCTTTATACAACAGCAGTTAGAAACTCAAAATGCAAAATCTCCAAAAAATAAGCTGAGAAAACTCATGAAATCTGGTTGAAACTGAAGGCTTAAACTTTAAGTTTGCTCAAATTTTTATTTTTTTATTTTTTACAATGTACATACTTCACATGTTTACTACACATGTCGTCACCGTCAAAGAGATTCTGATGGTGTTTACATGAAACAATAACGGCGCATGCCAAAACTTGCACTTTGAAACCCGTTTCCAAAAATATGCGTTTTCAGTCCTTAAAACACCATTGTCGTGTAAACAAACAGGCAAAACGCATAAAAAGTTTTCCATTTTTGCGTGAAAACGGCCCCTGAGTCAAGACTGAGATCAGAAGAAGGTTGAAGGTTTATGCAGCTGACCCCTGGTTTCACATTAGAGTCCAAGGCAAGACTGACATCTGAGTTCACGAGTTCGCTTGTCAATCCAGTCCTGATGGTTAATGGTAAACGAACTAGGCTCCTCCTGAACCTATGTTTGGAACTTCATTAAGTTGAGCCAGATTCAAGACTGAGACTTGAACAGGGTCTTAACAATTCAGATGGTGTAAATATTCTTTGCTTTTGGGGCAAGAAGTCTGGTCTCGCATCAGTGTCCAAGTCAAGGCCGAGACCTGGGTAGGCTTAGTCCGAGTCAAGACCGAGACCTGAAATGTATCTGAACAATTCAGCCAGTGTAAATATGCTTTCCTTCAGTGGAAAATGAAGCCTCAGTGTTCGAATCAATAACGAGACATGAGTAGACTGAGATTGATTCAAGACAGAGACTTCAGGAGGGTTGAGTTCTATTCAAGACAGATACCTAAAGGGGGTGTGGGTGTAAACAATTCAGACAGAGTAAATATGCTTTCCTTTGGGGAGATGGAGTCGGGATTTGCATTAGTGTCCGAGTGTCTGATTCAAGACACAGACCTTAAGAGCGTCTCAACGATTTAGACAATGTAAATATGTTTTCTCTTGGGGGGAATGATGCCTGCTTTTGGTTCAGTGTCTGAATCAAGGCTGAGACCAAAGTAGGCTCAGTCTGAGTCAAGACCGACACCTGAAGTGTAACTGAACAATTCAGACAGTGTACATATGCATTTCTTCTGTGAGAAATTAACCCTGGTTTTGCATCAGTGTCCAAGTCAAGGCCGAGACCTGAGTAGGCTTAGTCCAAATCAAGGCCCAAACCTGAAGTGTATCTGAACAGTTCAGCTAGTGTAAATATGCTTACCTTCGGTGGGAAATGAAGCCTGATTTCGCATCAGTGTCCAAATCAAGAACGAGACATAAGTAGATTGAGCCTGATTCAAGACAGAGAGTTCAAGAGCGATGAGTTCTATTCAAGACAGATACCTAAAGCGAACAATTCAGACAGAATAAATATGCTTTCCTTTAGAGGGATTTACATTACTCGATTTACATTAGTGTCCGAGTCAAGACTGGGAGATTGAGCCTGATTCAAAACAGAGACTTGAAAAGGATTGAATCCTATATATACCTGTGTGGTATGAAAAAATTCAGACAGTGTAAATATGCTTTTCTTTGGGGAGAATGAAGCCTGGTTTCACATCAGTGTCCGAGTCAAGACGAGACCTAAGCAAGTTTAGCCTGAGTCAAGACTGAGAACTGAGCGTGTTGAGTCTGAGTCAAGACCGAGACCAGAAGAAGGTTGAGTGTGAATAAAGACAGAAACCTTAAGAGAGCCTGAATAATTCAGAACTTCTGCGGCACACACACAGGCAATGAGCAGTCCAGCTTTGTATCAGCAACACTGGATGAAATAAGCTACAATTGGGCTTTAGATTGTGTTTAGCTATTGTGAACTATGACAGTGAATGCAGCAGCAGACAGGGAAAAGTACAAGTCTTTAGCCCTCCAAAAAACTAATCAGACACTGGTAAAACATGTCCATAATATAAAGAAATGTCAGTGGAAAATTTGAAATCACTGCCAATGAAAAAAGAAAAAAAAGAGATGCTTTTTGAGTCCAGTTGATGTAATAAGGGAATTTATTAGCAATGGCTAGCTAAATCATGTAAACCAGACAAACCTTAATTACTTGAGGAAAATAGAGTAGATTAATTTAGTAGATTAAAGGAGCGACAGGATGAAGGAGAAACAACATTGGAGAAAAGGGGAAAAAGGCGAGAAAAGGAGTGAGAGGATGGGAGAGATAAAAGGATTACCAAATAAAAGCATTTCTCTCCATGACCTTGGAATAAAATCATTTTTGATCAAGTCTCATTCCGCTCTTTGTGCCTTTCAAACAAATGATTAGAAAACATGGTCACATATAAACACACAGGATTTTGGAACAGAACCATATATGTTTACCCACATTTATACATACACATACCTTCACAGTCATCTTGTATTGCTGTTTTTAGATATATTAATACAAAGCAAACAGGACAAATGGTAATTTCGGGCACCTACAGTGCATCTTGCTCATAATGAAATAGTTTGCTCAGAGATGTATGCAAGACCACATTTAAGCTTCTCCACTGGCTGGTAAATAGCCATTAGCGCCAGGTAACTTAAAGGTAGACAGGAAAGCTTTATAGTGAACAATGACTTTGAAATGCAAAGCAGTCTCAGCCAATCAAACATTTACTCAGGGTGCCTTGGAAAAATGGATGCAGGGTTTCTTGATTTTACTCTCATGTCAGACTTCTGCAAATGTGGCAAACGCAAGAGCTTTCATTTTAACCGTGAATACAAAAAGAAAGGAGATGAAAGCAAAGATCTTTCATCTTTGGCCATAAAAAGGCATCAAAGAGATTTTGGAGAGCCTGCCGACATGTTTTGTGTTGCAGGCAAGAGACATTGTTCTTCTAAGCATCTTTACACTTGATGAAAACTGGCCATTTCATGAAAGTGAACATATAGCTGGAAAATTAGATAACAGCGAAAAGCTGGAGCAAGGATGTGAGCTGCATCCACCATTTGCACCCGGTTTTCACAACACCTTACCTGACCTTACAAAAACCCTTTTTGGGGTTGTTTGGCACATGTGCAATATGACAATGTAAGAATGATCATGCAGACACAGTACTGAGGAGGACAAGTCTACCTATTTCTTATTTAAATGATTTAAAAAAATAATTAAAATGCAACAATATATCATAAGATAGTCATATTAATAATACAAAATCAATTATATTAGAAAAATGTGTATTGAGAGGTGTTAGTTTGGTCTAAAATAATCACTTTTTATATCTTTTTTTCTTTGTTTTGCTTCCCTCTTAAGCCTTTTAACACTGTGCCAAACAATCCAGCAGCCTGTGCCAACAATCCCTGTGCTGTGGTTGGTTGGCACAATTGCAAAAGACACTTTAGTTATGAATTAACATAATTTAGGAAATATTTTGTGACATCCAAGTACTTCAGTGTGCATTTGCACGGATGTGTTATTTTAACGTTTGCTCCTCTATATCTATTCAGCAATGAAAAGTGTGTGCCAACTATACTCACTGTCAGTTTTAACTGTCATTTCCACCACAGAACGCTATTAAACAAAGCACATAATTTCAGATGTGGTGGGAATGATATATGCTGGTGCAGAAAAATGACAAAAATGAAAGATTTTTCCAATGATGAAAGAGTGGAAATTATGGAACTCAACCTGAATCTTACCTAAGAAAGAAAGAAAGATTTCTAAAGACAAGCACAATGAAAATAAATGAACTGTGATTGGTTCATTTTACAAAATGCGCTGCCACACAAACTCAAAAATGACATATTTACAAGCTACAGAGCATATCTGTGACAATATTTCATTAATCCTGTTTTATAAGTCAAATAATGTCAACTCTTCAGTAGACTGGAACTGAATGTTCTATAAATGTATCTGTCTATTTTAATACTACAATACCACCATCAGTAATATAAGGATAATTTGTCTTTTTTTTATTGTGTGGAGACACTAGTAACATTTTGTTTACAAAAAATTGTAAATATAAAACAGAAATTAGAAAGGAAGATTCTAGATGGAATAATATGTTGGATCTTATAAAATTGCAACCAAGAGCATATTATATAAGAACATGTAACATAACCTAATAGTAGTCAATTTACTGGTTATAATAACAGATTTACATTTAATATTTAAATGAATCATTTAATTAATGAAAATGATTATATAAGACAAAAATGTGTTGACTGGTGTTATTTTGATTTCAACTATTTCCCTTGTCTCTCTGTGTTGCTTCCCTCTAAGCTTTTTAACACTTTGCCAAACAAACCAACAGTGTGTGCCAATAATCCCTGTGTTGGTGTTGGTTGGCACTACTGCAAAAGACACTTGAATTAACATTCATAGTCATGAATTAGCATAATTTAGGAAATCATTTTAAATAAAGACTGCTTACATTTACACATCACTGGGTGTTCAGTATTCAGCAACTTGGCTCGTCCTGATGAACGACAGCGTGAACATCATTATAACAATTAGTGATGTGTTAGTTTGTCAATAAACCAAGTACAGCATTATGGAAATTCATTACATGTCTGCCAATTGCAACTTTATGCCATATGATTCTGACTTTATACTGTGTTACTATATTTCACATTTATGATGATATTTTTCATATTTGCAAATTCATATCTCAATGTTGCTACTTTCAGAGGGAACAAAATAATAAATTACATATTACAATTGTGCATAATTATAAATAAATTTGTTGTGGAAATAGTGGAATGACAAATAGCAGAAAGCAAAGGGTTCAGACCAGTGCTGCAGACACACAAACTTACATAGCCAGGCTAGGTAAAAACCAAAGTGTCATACTGACAGATATTCAAACCCAACACAATGATCAATGCTGAGAGTGTGAATGAGGAGGTCAAACACACATTGATTTGCCGTGAGATGTCCTGTACATTTCTCTCACTCCAGTACAGCTGCCGTTTGTCTCTAAAAGACCATCGCTCATGAGGAGGGAACGCCGTTGACGGCGTCTCCTGTGATGACGGACAATGTGTCAAATCTGGTGGATTATTCAGAGTCACAGATGGGGAAAGCAAATAAGAAAGTTCGGTTGTTCATTGAGGAGCATTCATCCTGCAGTTCTGCATTATAAAGAGTGAGTGGTCGAATCAAACGTAAATCTTCGCAAAATGTCATCTCCATATTTCAGAGTGGAGTCTGGTACCTCCCCACATATTATGAATGTTAGCGAGGTGAGATCTCTCATTGTCATTCGTGGAGAATCATTGCATCCCTCAAGCAGGAGGGTGACATTTACTATTCTGGTATGGAGAGACGGGTAAAGGTCTTGCAAGGGTGACACAGAGCAGATGGTTTTGCTCACCGGAGGATTTCTGAACTCATTCATACGCATTCAAACACCTCGTCTTAGTTTCAAAGAGAACATACCCTGAATAACAGCTCCAGCTGGAACACATGACTTCCCTGTGAAGTGTTTTGCACACTGGAACACTTCTGTCTTTTTTTTTTTTTTTTTAGTTTTGGCTCAGTCTTACGTTTGTTTTTGGGGTTTTTTTTAGATTTCCTCACATTTAGAGATTATATATATATAAAAAAAAAGAGTCTGCAAGATGTCTGAATGATTTGTTAACAAGTCTCTTTTAAGGAAGCCCCAACATTACCCCACTTTCTCACCAAAGAATCCTCTACAGTGAATGGGTGCCATCAGAATGAGAGTCCAAACAGCTGATAAAAACATCAAAATACTCCACATGATTCTGATCAATTTGTGAAGCAAAAAGCTGCATGTTTGTAAGAAATAAATCCATTTTTAACTTTAAACCATTGCTTCTGGCTATAATGAGTCCTCTACTCATAATATAGCTTTCTACAGTAAAAGGCCATCTCATCTGAATAAGGATAGAAATATGCACAGATTAAACACCGTTTAGAAGTGAAAACAGTCTAAACTTAACAAATATGTCAGTGGAGTTTGGTGTGAAAGGACTATAAGGGATGGACTATTTCACTGGACAAAGAGTTATTATGGATTATGGACTGGCCAGAAGTGGCTGTTTAAAGTTAAAATTCCTTAATGATGGATATGTTTCTTACAAACATGCAGCTTTTTTTCTTCACAAGACATTATTGATGGACTGGATTCATGTTTGTGGATTATTGTGATGTTTTTATCAGCTATTTGGACTCTGACGGCACCCATATACTACAGAGGATGGTGAGCAAATGATGCTAAATTAACCAAACTCATCTACAGTTGTGGCATCATTTCCACAACAACTAATAATTTTAAATATTTCAAATAAAGTTGTATTAAAAGACTTATTTATCAAGGCGACAACAGTGTCAGTGAGGAACTTTAGATAAAATATAATATGTGAATTGAGAAGATTGTTTAGATAAACCCATTAAGAAATATTACTTGTGTACAGAATATTTGATTGTTCATCATTAACAACTGAGCAGTAATTATGTTTTGTATGTCAAACTTTAATAATATTTAAAACATTATCTGTGTGAATTTAGGAAACAGGAAACAAGCTTTGAAATGATCATTAGCAACAGGCAGAAGTCAGCTATTTTAAGGCCCCGATATACTTCAAACGAAGTTCGTTTTCGTTCTTCGTTTGGGAGCAAAAAGAAATTCGAAAAGGCAGAACGACGGTATACTGAGCTGCTGGAGGCGGGGTGTAGATTAATGTAAACATGTGTTTCGATGCTCGCACGTATACCCTAAACACAACAACAATGCAATGATCGTGTATCTAGGTATTTTATTAAACTGGATAAATTATTACACGTTTTTATATTTTATGTGTTGTCACAACTTGATAAAAACAAAGGTTTACTATTGTATGTTATTTTGGCATTTAATTTATTGTATACCTTTTAAATTCGCTTATTGAAAGAACAACAGCAGCAGCAGTATGGTGTAACATTTATTTGAAACATGTATTTGGTACTTGCTACCTTATATCTTTACCCTTTCATTTTATTATTTTCATGGCTTTGGAAAACTTGTATCTGATGTTTCTCTATGTCACTTTTTGCATAACTCCGGGTCGTCGACACCAAGCTTCGTTGCGATTTCTTTCTAGGAATTAAATGTTTTCTCTGAACCTTTAAAGTCTCCCCACGAGCGATTGTACAGGTGCGGATATATTTGTGGCAGTTCAGTTATTCGACACAGTGTATTTATGTTGTTAGTGACTTGGAGATGATGTTCCCCTGCCTGAGCTCTGTTGATTGTGCAACGAACCGGGGGAAAAAATTGCGCGTCAAAGAAGGCGGAGTTTCCGAACCCACCCACCGATTGCGTAATTGCTTTGGACCAATGGTAGCTCGAAGGTGTTTAGGAGCCAAAACGAACTGCCCTGAAAGTTCGCTTTGGTGAGCTGTATCGAACTGCCAAAACAAACTCAAAACGAACTTCGTTTCGGCCTGATTTTCTTCGAAATGACGTCATATCAGTTCCTTCTTCGATTTCGTTTGAGGTATATCGGGGCCTTTAGCCATGTTGACTTTTGAAACATGCAGCGACAGGTGATTTAAAAGAGTTTAATTTTGTTTTCATTGTTTTTAAGTGATGTATGATGATGTGCTGAGAAGTTGTCATTGCTCACAGTAATTCACCACTGTTAAAATATTAAAGCTTAAACAAATATTTTCCTCCACCCTTACAAAAATTAAGAGCCTGGTCTCATGAAAATGTGTAGAAATAGTTTGCCAAATAAAATGAAAACTCGTGGTATTGATACGCAAAAAGGGACTTTGGCGTACATATGATATGGACCTGTTTGGTGTCCATATAATACGTAATTTTCGCGTGGATATGATAAGCAGTTTTCGCGTACATATGATATGCATCTACCCCACAACCCTAATCCTACCCATCGCTTAGCATATACACGCCAAAGTCCATTTTTGCGTATCAATACCACAAGTTTTCATTTTTATTTGGCGTACTATTTATACGCACTTTCATGAGATAAGGTTGAAATTAGCCATGGTTTTACTACAAATAAAACAACAACAACAACAACAACAACAACAACAAAATGGTTACTATAGTTAAACCATGGTAACCACAAATTAACTATGGTTTTGCAACACTAACCATAGTTTAACCACGGTATTTGTAGTAAAACTGTGGTTATACAAAATGGTAATCAATACACCGAAAAAAAATCATGGTTACTGTTTTACTATAATAAAACCATGGTTAATTTTCATAAGGACACAAAGAGCAGCATGTTCTCGTTCATGTTGTTGTCACAGCTTGATAAATAAATAAAGAGTACAAACATGGATTCATAATTCCAAGAAGACTTTACTGAGAACACAGATGCGGTGCAACACATAACACTAAATAATAACCGACAAAGGATACAACAGAATCAGAAGTATAAATACACACATGGTAAATGAGAGGACTAAACAGGAACAGCTGGACAAGGATTAACTAATCAGAAACCATAGCAACTAATGAGAACTCATAACAGACCTGACAGGAACTAAACTACACTTAACATAACCGTGACAGTTGTAACTATCCATAGATATGTTATATCTGAAATACAACGTCCTGTATTTTTATGTGTTCCTACTTTTCTTGATAGATATGTGTAAAAGATCTGTGTGTAAAAAAAAAAAAAAAAAAACATGCTCAACCTATGTTTAATGAAATCTGCCGAGTGTTGATCTTGAACCCAGGAAGAATATTACACATGAGCGTAGCTGTACTAAAGTTCAAATGTTCAACATGATTTGCATATTTTCAAAGCAGAGCAACACAGATACAACAAGACAAGCCAGAACTGCAATTTCCCCTCTGCATTTCCATAATTGGCTCAACGTTGATAAATGCAGGGTGCCATCATATTCTCAAAGCTCCAAAATGAATATATAATCACCCTGCAACCATCTTTACTTTTTGCAGATGTTTGCTACCTCTGAATAGCTTTCCATTTGACCTTTTCTGTATTTTATTACTCCAATCAGTCACACAGATCACCCAGAAACATTCAGAATCCATCAAGCACTGAACATGAATACTTTATTAAGACATTAAAACAAGTCTTCCCAGCAGTCAAAATCACAGCAGATTATGTTTGACTCAGTCCTGAATGTCTCGCTCTTGTAATTACAACCACTTTGTGCTTTATAATAACATGGAGCTAATGATGATTGTGGGCTACTTTTTTTCCCCTCTTTTAAGTCTTCCAGGCTTTTACAACCTGATTGGGAGTAATAAAGACAGCTATTACTGCAAACAACTTTTAAGCATTTAACCTTCATGTTCTGCTGAAATATATAGTTACGTATAACACAATGTTGTATATGTAAAAATAATAATAGTACTTTGAAATTAATCTAGCACACTCTATTTAAATCCTTTAACATATTCACATGACTTAATCAAATCTCAGTAGACAGCTAGTATTAAAGATTGATCCTCTTTGTTGAAAAGAGTTTGTACAGTTTTGTACACAAGAATGAAGTTTAAGTATTTATAGGGTAAGTTCTGACATATTGACTACTGATCCATATTGACTGCTGTTCACACGGAACACATTTTTTTCTAGACAGGCCTCTGTTGTGCTTGCGACTCGCATCTTTTGCAGCATCTCACCACCACAGTCTCACTTTTATAAACAGGTCTCAAGATCTTGCTTTATAAAAACATTCCACATTCCCCATTTCATGATTTTAAGTGCAAAAAATGTGTTCTGTGTGAACATTCAAGCAAACATTTAAAAAAAATCACTTCAGTAAATCTTTCCTCATCCATTTGTCCTGTTACCCTTCAGGAACTCGAGCTGCGTCAAAAACGCTATGGGAACGCCTTCAGCATGTCCACGCTCTGAACCACGTGTGTAATCTGTCCAATGGATGGGCGAGACATCACGGGCGGGTGACGTAATCGACCAGGAAGCTTAAAAGAATGCGGGGTGGAACCGGCGTCAACTTTTTGTCATTATAATAATTTGTATATTTGTCACTCTATAAGCTCCACTATGTTTAAAAGTGCATCAAAGACTAAGCACTTGGGCGAGAGCAGATCGCACTACAGGCTGTGTGTTCCTCCCTGCAAACACTACATCACTGCTGGGGATACACACAGTCTGTGTGTGGTCTGCTTGGGAGCGAGTCACGCAGAGTCGGCTCTTGAGGGAGCTGGTGGCAGCGGAGAGACATCTATGGTTGACCCTATCTGATGTGAAGGAGAAAGATAGGGTCTTCCTCATGGACACCCTGCTTGCGCCCTCTGGCCTGTTCGGCAACGCCGTCAACTCCGTTGTCAACAGGTACCAGGAGGCCCGTAAACAGGCGGCGGTGTTCCAGCGGTTCCTCCCTCGCCGATCTCTAGCTCAGGGGGCTGCTGGGCGGGAGCAGCCCTCACTGCGTACAAGCTCCTCATATAGAGAGGCACAAAAAGAGAGCGTTTGCCACCTGGGGGGAGCACGAGTTGCGACGCTCTCTTTTTGGGTCGGGGGCTTTGAAGGCTAAGCTGGATCTGCGCACCGTCCTTCAGTCTAAGAAGTCCTCGACCAAGAGGCCCTGACAGGCATGGCCCAGGGCTTGTGAGGGCAGGCCCCTCGGGGGAAGAGAGGGTTACACCACATTACACGGTGTCCATCTCTCCTCAGTGCCCTCAGGAGATCAGTCTGCCAACCCTGCCGCTCAGTCATGTGACTGAAGTTCAAGATGCTCACACTCAGACATGTCATGTCTCAGATCAGGTCCGAGGACTGGTTTGTCACCATAGATCTAAAAGATGAATGCTTCCACGTCTCCAAACTTCCCACTCACAGGAAGTTCCTGAGGTTAGCTTTCGAGGACAAAGCATACCAATATCAGGTTCTTCCCTTTGGCCTTGCACTCTCACCCCGAACTTTCATGAAGTGTGTGGATGCTGCTCTTGCTCCTCTGCGACTCCAGAGCATCCGCATACTGAACTATATCGATGATTGGTTGATTCTAGCTCAATCGGAGCAGTTGGCGATTCGACATCAAGATGTCGTTCTCGCCCACATGAACGGGTTAAGACTAAATGCCAAGAAAAGTGTGCTTTCTCCAGTACAGAGAACCACTTATCTGGGCGTGGTGTGGGATTCGACCACGATGCAGGCACGTATGTCCCCTGCTCGGATCGAGTCGATCCTCACGTCAGTCAAGAGAGTGAGAGAAGGCCGGTCACTCACTGTCAAGCAGTTTCAGAGACTGCTGGGTCTGATGGCAGCTGCGTCCAACGTGATACCTCTTGGCCTGCTGTACATGAGACCCCTACAGTGGTGGCTCAAGACCAAGGGGTTCTCCCCGAGGGGAAACCCGCTTCGCATGATCAAGGTCACGTGGCGATGCCTACGTGCCTTAGACATGTGGAGACAACCTTGGTTCTTGTCTCAGGGCCTGGTGTTGGGAGCTCCTTGTTGCCGCATAACGCTAGCGACGCATGCATCCCTCACCAGTTGGGGAGCGGTCAAGAGTGGCCACCCTGTCCGAGGTCTGTGGAGCAGCCGCCATCTCACGTGGCACATCAACTGCCTGGAGATGCTGGCCGTGTTTCGAGCACTGAAACACTTTCTCCCAGACCTAAGAGATCGCCATGTGTTGGTGTGCACCGACAACACAGTGGTGGTCTCTTACATCAACCACCAGGGAGGTCTGCGTTGACGCCCCTTGTACAAGCTGGCGGACCAGATCCTTGTGTGGTCCCAGGACAGACTCCTGAGAGCCGTCTAGATTCCTGGGTATCTCAATGTGGGAGCAGACGTCCTGTCGAGGCAGGGGCTGAGGCCCAGGGAATGGATGAGATATGGAGAGTGTTTGGCCAGGCTCAGGTGGACCTCTTTGCGACTCAGGACACATCGCAATGTCCCCTCTGGTTCTCTCTGACTCATCCAGCTCCACTGGGGCTGGATGCTATGGTACAGACTTGGCTGAGGCTTCATCTGTACGTCTTTCCCCCGATCGCTCTGCTCCCGGGAGTTCTGGCGAGAGTGCGCCGGGACGGGGTCCATCTGGTGCTAGTAGTCCCGTTCTGGCCAGGCCGAGTATGGTTCTCAGAGCTGATTTCTGTTCTCGACGGCTCTCCATGGGAGATTCCCGTCAGGAGGGATCTCCTCTCACAGGCGGGGGG
>JAFVLL020005095.1:0-12457 GCA_021397915.2 Tor tambroides | reverse complement strand
AAAAATGTTTTTTTTATTGGTCTTATGAAGTATTCTAATTTGTTGAGATAGTGAATTGGTGGGTTTTTGTTAAATGCGAGCCTAAATCATCACAACTAAAATAACCAGAGACTTAAACTACTTCAGTCTGTGTGCATTGAATTTATTTAATACACGAGTTTCACAATTTGAGTTGAATTACTGAAATAAACGAACTTTTCCACGACATTCTAATTTATTGAGATGCACCTGTACTAGAATACTTTCTTTGCAACTTGAATTATTGTTGTGTTCATGTTGAATTGCAAAACACATCTGTTGCTATTGAGGTGGAATAAATGGTATGGTTAGGGACAGTTTTGATGGTATTTACATTTACATTACTGTAACAACAGAAATAAATTACAGATGTACAGACTGGTATTTTCTTTCTTTCTTTCTTTTGTATGTATCAAATGATCAATTTTAATGTTAGTAAATAATAGACACTTAATGTAGTGGGTCTATTATTATTAGGTCATTTATATTGCATAGTTACAATGTAATTACTGTATAATTACATATAATTACTGTAATTGCAGTGTACTGTACACTGTACTGATAATATAAGGTAACTACATGGCTTTGGGTTAAGTTTAGAAGTAGTTTCAGGGTTAGAGCCTCGTTATTTCCCAGTTATTGTAATAACTATAACAAATGCATAGTATGTACAAAACTAACTGTAAAATAAAGTGCTATTGCATTTTCTTAGGGTCACTCCATTTGGCCTAAATAAAGCATGCATTTTCATAAACTTTTTTTTTTTTTTTTTAAATAATAAATCAATACAAAATTGTGCCAAACTACTTATGGAGGGGAAAAAATCTGCCTTTCATTGAAGCTTTTTTTGGGAATAGAAACTACAACAAATATATTTTTATACATTTGCTCCAATAGCAAAGAAAAAGGAAAAAAAAGAGCAACTTTCCAAAAGAGGGGGGAAAAAATATCAAGAGACTGATTGCAATGATCAGAAGAGAACAAAGCAACTAAAATCGAAAGCATGTTCTTTATAAAGGAGGTGTATTCAAGTCAATATTTGTATGAATAGCATTTTTAATTTATGTTTGCATAATAAATTCTGACATCCTTCACATGAAGCACTGCTGTTCTTGTGCTCCAAGACATTTAAATGAAGCATACAAATTCAGTTTGTATCTACAGCCAGCTAATACCCCTTTTGTTTTCTTTCATCAATAGACATTTGGGTTTCACTAAACGCTATCACTAGCAAACAAGTACAGAGCAGGATTAGCGAGCATCCGTGGTGTCCATCCTCCTAGGTGACTAGCACACTCCTGGTGGCATCAGAAAGATGCATAATGCCGAGCAGCAGTTAGGGACATCTGGACACAGGTGAGGATGATGCTCGCTCCAGACCGCAGGGCTGACGGCTTCCAGAATCACTGCATTACGGAGGTCAAAAGATCATCTCCACTAGCAACAAAGGATTTAGGATTAGTTTAGTAACACAGGAGGCCCTATTCGTCTGCGGGGAATGCAAATGATGCAAACAAAAGCAATTGGGAGGTGATGGTCTGTCAGATTAGGGTGTCTGGACGCACGCTTTGGATGCTGCGAATGAATCGCTCCGCTCTTTTGTAGAGCAGATGGTATTGTGACGTTTCACAGTTACTATTAAACTACATAATAGGTTCGCTTTTAAGCTGCATTTTTTTTGGAATGGCTTGGAGTAGCTCAGACTACTTTGTTTTCTTGCAAAGTGACTTTTGACCCAAAGGTATGATCCTTTAGGACCAAAAGAGGGCAGCATAGTTCTGTTTGATACAAATGGAAGATTGGTCACCCATATTCAGAAGATCCAGCCAAAACCATTTGTCAATCACTGGAAAATTTTTGAAGAGAGGAACATTTTTGAGTTTTATTTAACAATACAATAATAAAATAAATTCAATAAATGTCAGAATGATTGGAATGTTTTTCATTTCATTGTAAATTTCACTACAGTCAGTGAAACTGGGAAAACAAGAAAAATGTCTAAAAAGAATTTTAGACATTTACCCTTGTTTTCTTACACACATGGTCACGGATAACAGACTCTTTTATCTTATTTATTTATTTAAAAAGTCTATTTTGTTGGCTTTTCCCGTGGGAGCTGGATAGATGCTAATGTTATTACAAAAGAACATATATTTGGGTTTATAGTTGCAGTCATGTTTAATCTAATCAAATAATATATTTATTTACAGCATTTATGGGAATATTCCTGAGCCGCCTGTAAATATGATGATAGAAAATAGCCACAATGGATTTTAATTTATTTCAAATTGTGAAATTGCAGAGTAGATATCAATTAGTACTTGTTATCAATTGTAGTTTGTATTGATAATTTATGAAACTGCAGATACATTTGATTAACCAATAGGCAGTCAAATATCATATGATTATTTATATTCTGTTTACTTTGTTTGTCTTTTATTTCTTTGGAAGTGTATTTTCAAAACGTAACATTTTATGATCCACGTTGCATCAGTATTAAATTTGTGAGTCTGCTGAACTGACTACTGTTATTTATTAGTCTGCTAATTAAAAACCTAATTGCCTATATACCAAGGGTCTATAGATTTATATCCCGCAATTTCTCGTGCAATATGTTATATGTGACCCTGGACCACAAAACCAGTCGTAAGGGTCAATTTTTCGAAATTGAGATTTATACATCATCTGAAAGCAGAATAAATAAGCTTTCCATTGATGTATGGTTTGTTAGGATAGGACAATATTTGGCTGAGATACAACTATTTGAAAATCTGGAATCTGAGGGTGCAAAAAAAATCTAAATATTGAGAAAATCGCCTTTAAAGTTGTCCAAATGAAGTTCTTAGCAATGCATATTACTAATCAAAAATTAAGTTTTGATATATTTACAGTAGGGAATTTACAAAATATCTTCATGGAACATGATATTTACTTAATGTCCTAATGATTTTTGGCATAAAATAAAAATCAATAATTTTGACCCATACAGTGTATTTTTGGCTATTCCCACAAATATACCCCAGCGACTTAAGACTGGTTTTGTGCTCCAGGGTCACATATTTAAAACTTGTCGTTTAAAAAAAGCTATTGATACATTACTTATGGAGCCGTAGAGGTAGAGTAGAAGCTATAATTACACACAGTTCACTAATAGTCCTTTCAATACCCTACCAGGAAAAACAAAACGCAAATCTCAATTGTTTCTCTTTGACACCAATGAGATTAAATGCATCTCAGACTTTTCTCCTGAGAAAAAGATTGTAATCTCATATGTCTCTAGAGTCTCAAAAGTGTCTCATATAGTATGCTTAGAATGGCCAAGATACAAAATCAAAATTAGAGATCTTAATATGTTTCAATCATTTAATCAATCCAGAATCAAATTCCCAGACCTGATATCTCATTTCAAAGCTCTAAATTCTTACTGTGTGCAAACAATCGTCTCATTTGTGTCTGTTTTTAGTATATTATTTCTTGCTTTTAGTTAACTGATTGACATTACGTATGTCTTTCTACATATTCCCATTGGACAAAACACTTCGGATATTACAGGTTGCAAAAAATATGATCAACATGACACCAGGAATAAGACATATTAAACAGACTTTTACAGGCCCAGTTTGTAAGTCAACTTTGAAGCTATTAAATATGACCAAAGACTGAAATTCTCATTAAATTCATACAAAACAAATTACCGGTGTTATGATTTCTCTTTTTATAGATCTAAAATCTTACTGTATGATACCAATTGTTTCATTTGTGTATTTTTGGTATATTATTTCTTCTTTTTTAGCAATTTTAATCAGCTTAATGACTGCTCTTTGTTCTTTCTGCAGATTTCCATTGAACAAAACACTTGAGATATCACAGTAAACATGACCTATACGTGATAACAGGCCTACGAACAGACTCTCACAGGCCCATTTTGCGTCCAATTAAATGTGGATTCAACTTAGAGATCTCAATATAAACTCAAACATTTCTCATTAAATTTATTCAAAACATATGACCAGAGTAATTATTTCTCTTTTTATAGGAGTTTTAATGACATTAAAGTTGGCCTTGTGGACCTGGATTTCGAGAACTGAACTTGACGTAAAATATGGGGCTTTCTACAGATTTCCATTGACCTACATGACAACAGGCCTACGACATATTTTGAGTCCAAATAAACACGGAGTCAACTTTGACGGAAGCGAATCGCTGTCAGCTAGACGTCTGACCAATGTGCTGTTGTTTTGGGCGTGCTCTCACTCTCACTCCGTGCTGCCAGCGGGACAGCGCACTGATTCGGCACGCGGCAGATGTGGCACAGTGGCGTCTGCCGCTTCTGACTGCAGCTCCCTGTGTGATGTGACTGAAGAGATGAAAGGCGAGGTTGTTGCCGTGGTGGTAATTACTGCGGATACAAACGGGAACAAAAAGCTGCTTTGTTTGCCATTCTGTCACCCAATCAGTGGGGTGCGTAAATCTTTCTGATATGTCTGTCAGATGCGTCTGAAACTTTTCTTTCCCCTCTGTCTTAATAAACAAATGGTAAGTAATAAGTGTGACGTTACGTAGACGCTCGATCGGCACTACGGTGACTAATATTCAACTTTACATGCGTGAAATGAGATCCGGGGTGAATGTTTCTCTTGCTAACTCTTTGTTGTTGTTTAATGAAGGTAAGCAATTAAACAGCGAGAACAACAGCAGTCAACAAACACCTTATTAGTTAGTTGGAGCCAACCTCGTCTAGTCAAGTATATGCTCGATAAATAAATCAGATCCCCTTATTTCTCTGTTCCTGTTTGATTTCCTCTGAAGTCTGGGTGGAAGTGGCCTACACAGACTTAATGAGAGTGAGAGGTGTCATGTAACATTGAATGATTGACTGACGGCGCGGCAGGATGAACTCATGAGCTTCTGTCTCTTAAATAGCTGCCTTATTTAGGATGATCATTAGCTGGTGTCAGGTTTGAGATGTTCAGAACCTGATGCAATCAGGAGCAACTACTAATTGCAAGCTGTCGTAAGTGGAAGCTTGCTAAAACGTCTGTTCAAGTACTTTGGAAGTCAATGTAATGAAGTGCAAGTTTTATCATTAGGCTTTGCTTTTACTCTATATTGGCTAATTCAGAAGTGAGTGGTATGCCAATCTTATTTTACAGTATGAGTTTTTTGGTTACACTTTACAATGAGGTTCAATTTGTTAACTTTAGTTAATGGATTAGGTATCATGAACAATACTTTTAGGTCACACGTTATTTTGAGGTCCAGTTCTCACTATTAATTAACTACAATGTTTGCCTCAATAATCTCCTGATTTGCAGCTTATTAATAGTTAATAAGGTAGTTGTTAAGCTTATGGGGTAGGATTAAAGGATCTAAAATATGGTCATGCAGAATAAAGCATTAATATGTGCTTTATAAGTAATAATAAACAGCCAATATGCATTGCCAGTAAATAGTGACAACTGGTCCTTAAAATAAAGGGTTACCAATAATAATTACTGTATATACTAATACATTTTTAACATTTCTGTTAGATCAATTGCATGAATTAATAAAGAACAATAGTATATTTATAAATGAATTTTAACCAAGAATAATAAATACCATTGTTGTTGTTTTTCGTTCGTTTATGATACCCACACTAACTAACCGTTAATGTATGATTTCACGTTGTGTGTTATGCATCAACTCTGTTACCATCATAGTTTTCACTATTGATTAATACAAAAGTTCTTCAAATCATCACTTTGATTAACAATGATTAAAATTGCACAATTTCATGCCCACGGTGTCTACATTGAATTATCTTTCTAATGGTGTGTGCACACCAAATGCAAAGTGAATATTCTCATTGCATTATCTAGATTACTCGTGGGATGTCTTACATGTCATTCGTGCGAATAAAATCATAATGCTCTCCTCCATTTTCTGATACAACCACGTCAAATAAGCTCTTTGCTGATTGGCTTGCGCGACAACTCGTCATGCGAATTTTCCACTCGAGCGAGTTGAAATACGCAATTGAGGCGTATATCGCGTCTTCGATCCCAGCAATCGCGTTGCCCAATTCACGTCATTCGCCTCTTTTCTCGTCTTTGCATTGACTTTGTAAATAATCTATTCATGCAAATAATTAAACTTACTTTTGGTGTGGACATGCCATAAGAAGCATATAATTGTTGAGCACAAGATTTGTAAAACTGTCAACTCCAATAGATTGATTTAGCCTGTTGCACAATCTAACAACTAAAACACATTTTAGCCCTGACAGAATGTTTAAAAATCACAAAAAGTTACTTCAACAGGAAAAGGCAACCGTTTCATTGAATGACCCAAATGAACAGCGTTATTCACAGTTTCATGACAG
Organism: Tor tambroides; assembly: GCA_021397915.2. Classification (NCBI taxonomy): domain Eukaryota; kingdom Metazoa; phylum Chordata; class Actinopteri; order Cypriniformes; family Cyprinidae; genus Tor; species Tor tambroides. The sequence goes on along the minus strand of JAFVLL020005095.1, from coordinate 6,075 downwards.
TTCTTGCTAGAAACAAAGATGTCCGCTTTTCAAAAATAGCCCCCTGTGCAGCTGCCGCCCATTCTCTCTCAGTAACCCTTCAATCAAGAGTCCAGTCCTGGGTGGGCTGCCCTACTTCCAGACCCCAGGAATCAGCACTGGAGGCAAGCCAACTCTTCCCCCTCAACACGACCAGGGCGTCCCGAAGGTTAATGCAGGCCCGGTCTCCACTCGATCAACTCTCATTACTAATGTTCAGAGGTATGGGTTACCAAATTGCTCCCAATTGGGCTCACGGAGCGAGACTTTGTGCCCAAAGCAAGACGTTCAGTGGAAATAATTATCAGCGGTTGGCCGGCGGGTCACTACCACATGTTCGCACATACTGAAGGACATGCAGGAACAAGGTCAAGTTATGGTCCAAGAGCAGTTGATAATGCTATAAATGTGATTCTTTTTTATTGTTGCTCCAGACACTGTCAAAGCATGCCTTGTGCTTGCTAAATGCTGTGTGACAGCGATATTAGATATTTAGATTGGAATTGTTTAATGGTTCGCCAAGATAAGCTGACTACACATGCTTTGGGGCTGGGTGGGTTGGGTGATGAAAACAGGTTATGATTCAGCAATGTCTGCCTCAAAGCAACAAGTAAACATGCACAAAGGCACAAGCACAGACATAGTGCACACTACACCCTACAGCATGTTCCAATTGGGTAATTTGGGTTGTTTAGAAGTGGAGTGAAAAGGGACTTATTGAAATAGGCTCTCATTACAAGCCTCGTTATAATAGCAATAAAGTGACCTTAAGATAAGAAGTGAAAGTCTGAGGACCTGACAAGGAAACCCAGATAAAGATCGCATCTATTAGGAGCCAAAACGCTAGTCTTTAAACAACTACAGAATACTTTAAACTGCAGACAATTTGGTATTTTCTACACACGGGGGGTCGTGACAACATTCTCTTTTTGTTTCTGACCAAAGTGTGTATAATTGCGTGTCTCCTGGAAATCAAACACAAAGACTAGCCGTTGAGTAATCATGAAACAGAACAATGGAATGAATTCGGCATTACGATCAGCCTTCCGCCCCGTAGCCCACCTAACTAAAAAATTTCTCATTAAATAAGACTTTGAAACACACACATTCAAACACTCACAGTGAAAAAAGGTGAAAATACACATCACATCCTCTTAACAAACCATCCTCACCTTGGAACGACAAAGCACTTCTCTAAAGCTGTTAAAAACACATTTCATTTCCAGGTGAAATTGCATAAATTGGGCCCATGGGTTTTCGCAACACTGCAGTGCTGTGCTTACACTTTTGATATCTACAAAATTCTTCTATTTTATGTGTGTTTTATGTGAAGTTGTATCTGGAAGGCAAGACTGAATATTAATATTCAGTAGGTATTAATTTTCCTATGCTGAAAATGATAATATGGTAAACACATTTTAAGAAAAATCAGCAACCTGGCCACAATTTTTAACAAATTTCAATCCCTGTTCTAATATATAAATGTAGTATGGCCAATATAATTTTATAGCACGATAATATATATGGAAATTCATTGAAAAAAAATGTAATTTATATTTTATTATAAATTCGATTTATAATAATAATAATGTTTGAATGCCTGTCCTTTTGAACTTTTTAACCTTTTCTAATTATTGTACTTATCTCATTTGATTATTTCCTTTTGAGAATATTCATAACAAATTATTGCGTTATAGTGCAAAAACAATTTCATATTGTGTATCATTTGATTTAAAAAAAACAAAACAAAAACACTGTCAAGAACTGTCCATTACTCTAAACTGTTTAGATAAGCCACATTTAAAGCATTGTAAACATCATATACACAACATCCCACTGAGTTTACATGATTCAGTTTTTTTAGCAACAATGATAAAGAACCAAAAAATTGCAGTGTACACTTCATGCTGCAATTCTTCAGTGACCGTCCTCCAATTAGCCTTCCAGTCGGCTGCAGTTTAATCTTGGCTAGTTACGAATGACTCTATCTGGATAATTGAAACCTCATACTGTCCTCCCAGTTGCCGGGAGCAGATGCCATGCTTTACTGAATTTCTCGCCATCGCCGCATTGTGCTTACCTGTCAACCTCGTATTTAACAGCGTCCACCCGTTGTTAGCACCTGTCACACTCCCCGCCCTGTTCCAGCTCCAGATCCCAGTAAAACACAACGACACAGGGAGGATCTGTGCCACATGTGCCCTGGTGCTACTGACAAGACTTGAGCGAGTGTTGACAGACACCTACCACCACTGACAAGACTATTAACCCGCCTGGATTGTTCATAGAGCTGAATGCATGACATAGACTAAAGGCCAACTCACTCAGATGGACTTCCTTCTAATGCACAATATGTAGTTTTACATGATGGAAGCTTGCTCTGTTGGATACTTACAAGCAATAATTCATGACAGCTTTTTGGATATGTATATAAAAAAAAATAAGCATGTGAAATCCAGACCGATCTCACGGCAATTCGTACATATTTCACGACTTGCCAATTCGTATGAATTTATATGAATGACCTACACCTAACCCAGCCTCTAAACCTACCTGTCACTGGGGTTTAGACAAATCGTACAAAATTGCATGTGTGAGGTAGTACGAATTAGCTACCTCGTAAAATATGTACGAATTGGTTGTGAGATAGCATTGGTGAAATCCTACTGCAGAATATATAGAAGCCCCAAAAGAGTCACTTAAAAATAATTACCTTAAAACAGCTGCCATTTATTTAATAAATGACTCACACACACATAGGCTACTCACACAGTCAAGCAGAATCAGTAAATAGAACAAGTCCTTCTTTAATGGTCATTTATTTATAAATCAAACCCAGATGGGACATTTAACCAAAGTGATATAATTTGCAACCTTCGTATGGTGAAATTTAATCATCATCAAACTCAATAACTGAAATATCACCCACGAGCCAACACTGCTATTTATAAAAACGCAAACACCAGCAGAAAACGGCAGGCATCTTTACACATGTAAGATTATGTCCATAAAGTGTTGGAAAAGTTACTTAATTCTTGCAGATTTGCATCGAGTTCTGAATTGAGTAACCATAACACTGCCATTTTCTGCAATGCAGATCCTGTAAAAACCTGTGGGAATTGCCATGCGTTGCTGCCTTCCAGTTCTGCTCGCTGTCAGATGTTCAGTTCCACGTGGAACGTTCCAGAGACCCATCATTTCCATTCTGAATTCTGATCATTGCTCAAATGTCCCAGAGCCAAGCTCATCAGCGCTCAGAGATATGTTGACAGGTGTCCAGTATGTATTTGTGCATCTAAACGGTGCCGTTCCACTGGGAATGCCAAGTTTCCATAGTTGGAGAGTTTCAAAAGGTTGCCAGTTTAACATTAAGTCAAATGATCAGAGGTACTGATCGGAGTCAATGTAATTTGGAAGTAATGCAAATGTCAAGTGTGTCTAATTGTCCTGCACTTAGGGACAATTAGAGTCAAGCAATTGGCTTTCATGGCTGAGCGGACCGCCATGCCATGACCTCTTAGTTGATTTGACCTGAACTTGACCAGGGCCCATGGTGCCAGTTCACAGTTGCTGGTAGATGGAGGGTTACCAGTGCTTAGTGGATCATTCGAGTGACAACATTATTTTCTTCCTTTGAAGCAGCTTCTTGAAATAGGGCATGCTTGTATTTGAAATAATATAGATATTATGAATCCCATTATTAAATTCAGCTTCTAGTCTGAGAACTAGTCCCCCGACTGAGCCTGGATTCTTCCAAGTTTTTTTTTTTTTTTTTTTTTTTTTGGCATTTCTGTCATCTGATGGAGTTTGGGTTCCTTGTTGCTGCTGTCATTGGCTTGCTTAAGTGGTATCTAAAACACATTTAATATTCAATAATATCACTGGCACTGACACTATTGGATGAGAACAAAACTTGAACTGAATTGAGCTCATTATTGTCTTCTGCTTTATACCTGAATTGAATTTGTTTATAATTGATGAATTTTGCAACATCGACACTGTTACTGAACAGAAATTGAATCAACCCTGAACCGACTTGACCTGAATAATAACCCTGTTTTCTTCAGTATATCTGCTTAAAGCTGAATTGAACTTGTTTCATTATGAACTAACTTTACACAGTTATTGAAGTGAATTGAACTAATCAACCAAGTTTGCAACATTGATTCTGTTACTTTCCTCTTTAATACTGCACAGAAAATGGTAAAGTGGTAATTGTGAGTCAAACATATTATGCAACCTAAATACATTAATTTATGCCAACAAAACAAAATTGTGTGGGTTAAATAAGGTAGAAATAGCTCTATAAAGTACCATTACTGCTGATATTTATTTATTAAGTTATTAATTAAAAGAATTAATGTTTTATCACCATTTAAGATCTAAATAAATATTGATGTGATAAGTAAAACAAGAATGCAAACTGTTTTTAAAGAGGAAATAATTTGTTAAAGCAGTGACCCAATGTTTAATGCATATGCTCGGAAGTTCTTGTATTGATGATGCAGTTTAAATCCTGAGATGCATCTCTAAACTAAATTATTTAAAACCAAACAAAAACAAAATCTCCAGTCAGTGCTATAGAGATTCGGCTCCAGACATTTGGCTTGTCTTATTGCCAATCATGTAATAAGAGCCATCTTCACAACAGCACTGAATCTGACTTTGCACCAGGCACATGGAGTTCTCCATGCACACTGGCCTCTGGGGAAGCACTCTGAGTCAACTCTACACAATACAATAAAGAACAAAACAAACCCACCACACCTGTGGGATTTCTTATTTCCGTCTCCCCCAATGACAAATAAAGAGAGAACAGATTCTATTTCAGTTATATTTAAACAGTCTACACTTGCAATAGATGGGCTAACCACAAATATCACCCATAATTTAAAAGAAAAAAGAGGCTTTGTCTTAAATTATTAAGACATTGTTTTGAGACTTTAATGCCATTAATAATTAATTTTAAACTCAGCTTCCTCCTAAGTTATCATAATTAATTAATTAATTATTATTATTATTATTATTGTAGTCATAAAAATATTGTATCATGTCTTGATACAATGATCAATCTTTTTTTTTTTTGAATGAATAAAATTTAAATGAGCAAAACAAGGCGTTATGTATACTTGCAGTTATTTACTTTTTATGTGTATACTTTAGACTTCTACGATTTTATTTGTTAGCATTACAGTAAGATTTCGCACAGTGAAATTAAAAATAAAGACAATTAATTAAACAGCTTGCGAAAAATTGTGAGTAGCTTTTGTTTTCTCATTCTTTTTCTTTTGATTTTAAGATGAAATATGAACAGGGCATTTCTTTTAGTGAGATTTTCCAAATGTCTATATGAAGTGCCGTTTGAAGTATTCCGCTTCCAATGTGTTTTTCAAGAAGCTACAGTATCTCTTTAAACGTGTCTTCTTGAACCCTTTTGCCCGCAGCTATCATAAAGCAATCCACTACAAAACAAGCACAAAAACCAGCACATTACACATCAGAAGAAGAGCAGCGGAAATCCAGGGCCAGTGTGAGGGAGCAGCAGACGAACACAGCCAGGCGAACGCCTGATTGACACCCCGAATCCATTGCCCTGGCTCTCCAGGGCTCGTTACCTCTGACAACTCAGTTCCAGGTGTTTCGTTGGGGGGCCCGCTGCACCGAGAGCATGTTCCATTTGCAAGCGAGGGCCAGTAAGGCAAACACTACAGTGTTTGTTAATAATGATGTGCCTTGCCAGCGCAGCTAACTACATCCGCCTTTGTAACGCGAGACTCCATGACAGCTTTTGCGCGGCAAACTAAAAGGCCATTTTACAGCTGTCAGGAGCTGACAGCCATTACCCCTGCTTACACACCACTCTCAGTATGCACTGTCAGGCACACGGGAGACGCCGCTACTCCCTACCTGTGTCAGTCGCACCAGCTATCATTTCGACTCTAATTAGCTACACTGCTCTCCGTCGCGCAAAACAAAGAGACTTTCTATTTTTGTCCTGATATATATTCTGATGTCTTTGTGTCTCCTCCGCATGTTTCTCCCTTTCTTCCTCCCCTC
>JAFVLL020005094.1:0-18145 GCA_021397915.2 Tor tambroides | reverse complement strand
TATTATATATATATATATATATATATATTTGCAAAAACCGATAAATGCCACTTTCAAAAAAATGAGCTGATTGCCATGCATTATTCTCCACATATAGCGCGATCTAAACATGTTTTGTCAAAAAAGCCGGTATTGTCCACTTTCAAGGCATCGCGAGTTCACGTTTTACTGCAGAAGCTGATAAGCTCGCTTGTTGTTTTTGAACAGAAGCGGATAAGTCCATTTTAGCGAATCAGTGCGCCGGTATTCAGGTCAGTTGACAAGGCTACGTTCACTTTGAAAAGATGTGCTAGCTGAGAGGAGTTTCGTCAAAACTGACTAAAAGTGATCAAGGCTGGATAATTTCCACGAACTTGATGAACCTGTGATATCTTCTTCAGGGCGAAAAAGGAAAATAAAAGCTGAAACATTTTCATGGATCCTTGTGAAAGCAGCGCGTTACAATCGTGAAGGAAAAGATCCGTGTATTGTGTGTAATCACATCCATAAATCTATGATCACAACAACAACATCGTTTGTCAGGCATCTACATTGTCATCTAAAGAGATTACAAAGATTAAACGAGTGTTTTTTTAACTCTAAAACTTGAAATGTGGAGTTATCTGCTTTTACTATAAAACAAATTTTTAATATGTAAAAAAAAACATACTTTCAATGAACTTTAATTTTGTAAATTACCTGTGTTTAAGTTATTATTACTTAATTAAAACAACCCAACTGCAGTTTGATTGATATTACTTGGAATGCGCAATAAAAAAAACGTGATTTCTGAAAATAAATAAAAATGGAGTTATCGGTTTTTGCAAATGAACATATATACACATACATATATATAAATCAAATCTGTTTCTTTAATGCTGGATGCAGTTTCTCTCTGTTTTCAGTATGCAGTCATTTGTACATTATTCTCATCTCTTGTATTGTGTCTCTTATCATTACTATTCAGCCACTGGCAGACAAACAGAAAAACAAGCAGATAGTCTGGCTTTTGTTGTGATGTCGGGTTGGTTGAGCTGCTCAGACAAACAGAGCTTTTGATAGCAGCACAGAGCCACAGTATTATAGTTGTGTCTGCATATTAAGCTGAGATGAGCCAAAGTATTTTCAGACCCCAAAATATTGGACACTTCAGCTGTAGGTCCATGATGATCTCCTATCTGAATGAATGTCAGTGATCTCATCACGACCTTGTGATGCCACCGATCTCTCAATCTCCTCACAACTCTTACATAACGCCTCTCTGGGGGAACTGGTTGAGCTGACAGCAAAGATTTGTCACCGCTCCGGTGAAGCTGAATTCTTCTCTTTTCATCACGCAGAGAAAGAGCCTTGACTGTGGCTGCATGTGAGGAATGCATTTGCTGGGTTAAGAGTAATGCACTCTGCTGTGGACACGTGAGTGCTCAACTGACCAAAAACCACCAGCATCCACAGCTAGGACCGTCACAATTACTGCATGATTGCCAAATTTGGATAATTTGACAACCATTAGTAATGCTGGATTGCTATCATACATTTCTAACAAAATATGGACATTTTAAGCCAACATAATAATAATAATAAATAATTATTTTCCAGGAAGTGGTAGTGAGGACTAGACTCTCTCACAAATAAATTGGTGGGGGGGTGAATATAATATAATATATCATAATATAATAAAGTTGAAATTTGACAATGATGGGCTCCAGCATTCTGTAACCCAACAATGGATTAGTGAGTATATAAATTGAATGGATAGATACTGTAGATGGATGGATGTTGGATGCAGACTTAAAGATTTGGTTATTTATAACAAATGAATGATACGTCTGACATGGATGCAGAAACAGCTTCTCATTATGGAAGACTCAAAAAAGTAATAAATAAATATGATTGGATGAGCCACATTCAAAGCTTGCAGAATAGACAATATACACACGTCTGTCTGCTCATGCTGCCGGACACACACAGACAACCGTTTCACACAAGACATAGCTGAACCTGGGAGAAAGAGGAGGAGGAGGAGGGGCTGATGGGAGGATGAACACAAAGACAATGACTGTGCACAAACACAGGAGTCATGGATGTGATGAAGCGAGTATAAAATCACAGTAACATAATGACTCAGCCTACTATGGCCAATGCTTACACTCTCAGACAGGAATGAAGGGCAATATTATTTCACACTTCTTTTTCTCTTCTACTCTCTTTTATTATGAATCTAAATAAAATTGTTGAATTTGTTTTATATTTGTTTCATAATTGTTTTATATTTTATATGTGGTGGCTGTAGGGGTAGTGCGATATGACCAAAATCTTATATCATGATATGAATTTTATTTCACGGTAATGATATATATCACAATATAGTTATTTTTGCTTAAATAAGGTCTTTTTTGATACCATAGAAATTTCATAATTCTTGCCACCAGTGTCAATATCACAAAAAAAACTAATACTAGCCTAAATTATAAAAAAAAAAATGAAAATAAAAGTAAAAAACTCAAGCTCACTGAAGACAAGTAACATACTCGGTTACTATCGTAACCTCGGTTTCCTGAGATATGGGAACAAGTACTGCGTCGTAAGACGCCTGTATGGGAAAAACTTTTTTCTTCTTCCACTGAAGCCTTTTCAATCACGCAGTGAAACTGCACGTCCATTGGTTCGTGCAGTGCTATAAAAACGAACCAATGGATTGGCGGCGGCGCTGAGCAAGCCTATGGCTACTCAGCCTGCCATAGCCCGCCAAAATGGGCGGGGCGTCTGGCTATATATGCGGCCGCTCCGCCGCCGCATCTCAGATTTCTTCGAATGAAGCGACTGAGGCGTGCAGCTCATAGCACGGCCAGGAACGCAGTACTCGTTCCCATATCTCAGGGAACCGATGTTACGATAGTAACCGAGTACGTTCTCTTTCGATATTTTCACTCGTACTGCGTCGTAAGACCGTCCCGATAGTTGACGTCCCGATAGTTGACACTTGGTGTCTAAGGACCATCCAAGTAAAGGAGGGGCTTGAACGATGCTGGTCAAGTACACCCATGAGAATGCTTAGCTAGCCTGAGGCAGCGAACTAAGCAGAAAGGACTCTGGCCTGCAAGGCAGGGATGTCCAGGTTGTAAAACCTTACAAATGTGGACGGCGAGGACCAGCCGGCCGCCTCACAAATTTCCGAAATGGACACCCCGCTGGACCATGCCCAGGAAGAGGCAATGCCTCTGGTGGAATGGGCTCTGACTCCAATGGGGCACTGCAAACCCAAGGAGGAGTATGCTAGGGTAATAGCATCCACTAACCACCTGGAAAATTCTTTGCTTCATAACAGGGCGACCTTTAGCGCGGTTACCGAAGCTGACAAGAGATTGTTCTGATCTCCTGTATGAGGCAGAATGTTCGATGTATACCCTCAGGGCCCTGACGGGGCAGAGCAGGGACAATTCGTGGTCACCCGTTGAAGGGGAAAACGCGAAAAAGGCTATGACCTGGGCTCTGAACGGAGTGGAGAGCACCTTAGGTACATAACCCAGCCTTGGTTTCAGGACGAACTTGGAGTGGTTAGGCCCGAATTCCAGGCAAGCAGGGTTGATGGAAAGGGCCTGTAGGTCTCCTACTCGCTTAACCGACGCCAGCGCTAACAGCAGGGCAGTTTTAAACGAGAGTGATCTGAGGCTCGCGGATTGCAATGGTTCAAACGGGGGGCCCTTCAAGGCCCTTAGTACGGTTGGTAAGTCCCAAGGTAGAACTGTACAAGGACGCGGGGGGTTAATTCTCCTGGCGCCTTGTATAAACTGGACCACCGCACTATTCCTGCCCACCGATCGGCCAGCAATAGGGGCATGAAAAGCCGCCATGGCTGCCGTGTAAACTTTGATGGTGGATGAGGAACGCTGTTTATCCATCATCTCCTGCAGGAACGAAAGAACCACTGATACATCAGAGGTAACTGGATCTAAGTCGCGGTCTTGACACCAAGCCGAGAAAATAGCCCATTTCAAAGCATAGAGGCGTCTGGTAGACGGGGCTCTAGCTTCTGCCATAGTGTTTAGGACACGCTCTGGGAGGTTGAAAGGCTCCCGTTGAGCGGCCACACATGCAGGGCCCATAACTCGGGCCGTGGATGCCACAGCGTGCCGTTTGCTTGAGAGAGGAGGTCCCGTCTCAAGGGAATGGGCCACGGGGCTGCTTCGAGCAGCTGGAATAACTCCGACACCCACGGCTGGTTCCTCCAGAGGGGGGCTATTAGAAGAAGCCTGTGCCGTTGTTCCCTGACTCGTCTGAGTACCTGCGGTAGCAGAGCGATTGGAGGGAACGCATAGAGCGGAAGGCTGGGCCACTCTTGGGCCAGGGCATCCGTGCTCCTCGTGAAATAGATTGGGCAATGAGAGTTGTCTTCGGAGGCAAAGAGGTCTACTTGAGCTCTGCCAAAGACTTCCCAGATTCTCTGAACCGCGAGCGGGTGGAGCGTCCACTCTTCTGAGGAGACGTTGTTCCTTGACAACATGTCCGCTCCTTGGTTCATTTTTCCCGGCACATGCGTCGACTTCAGTGAGCCGAGACGTGACGAGGCGAGACGAGGCCGCCCTGGTGATTTATGTATGACACCACGGACCTGCTGTCTGAGCGTATTAGCACATGGTGTCCCCTTATGTCCGGTAGGAAGAAATGACAGGCACGGCACACTGCTAGCATTTCTAGGCAGTTGATGTGCAGACCCGACTCCTCTTCGGACCAAAGACCGAAGGTCGGTTTGCCCTCGCACAGTGCCCCCCAACCCTTGTTGGAAGCATCTGTCGTGACAACCTTCCTTCTGTGCGCCGTGTCCAAGATCACACCTCGCTTCAGCCAGAGGGGGTCCCTCCAACGGGTCAGGGCTGATACACAGGCCCGAGTCACCGTTATACGATGGCGTCCGTGACGCCAAGCCGCAAATGGAACCCTCTGCTTCAGCCAGAACTGGATGGGCCGCATATGAAGCAGGCCCAACTGAAGTACTGGCGAAGCCGCTGCCATACGGGTGAACGGTCCCTTCATTGAAGGAGGCCGTGCGGCGCCGAATAGCCATGGCTCGCTCCGCTGAGACAGTTGCTGTCATCTGCACTGAGTCGAAAACTGTCCCCAGGAACGACACTCGTTGGCTGGGTGACAGAACGCTCTTGGCGAAGCTGACCCTGAGCCCCAGGCAATCTAAGTGGCTGAGGAGGAGGGTCTTGTGCGATATTAAAACCACCTCTGACTGGGCCAAAATGAGCCAGTCGTCGAGGTAGTTGAGGATGCGGATTCCCATCTGACGCAGAGGGGAGAGAGCCGCATCCATGCATCGCGTAAAAGTGCGGGGAGCCAGGGAGAGCCCAAACGGCAGGACCTTGTATTGATATGCCACCCCCTCGAATGCGAATCTCAAGAATCGCCTGTGATGGGGGGCTATCTGGATGTGAAAGTACGCGTCTTTCAGATCCAGCAACATGAACCAGTCCCCTGGGCATATTTGCAAGAGGATCTGTTTCAGTGTGACCATGCTGAATGACCTTTTTACCAGGGCATGATTCAGGAGTCTGAGATCTAGAATAGGTCGCAGGCTGCCGTCTTTTTTGGGACGAGGAAGTAGCGGCTGCTTAAGCATTTCGCTCTGGCCTGGAGAGCATTTCTATAGGCTCCTTTTACCAGCAGATTCATCACACTCTCGCGCAGGACTTGAGCGTCCTCGCTGCGCACTGTGAGTGGCAGCCACGCCCGAGCTGTGAGTGGTCGTCAGTGAATTGAAGTGAATATCCTCGTCTTATTGTAGCCGTACCTCTGACACTAGGGATGGCCCGCCAGGCCCTGGCCCATGTGGCAAGAGGTTGGATAGGCTCTACAGACTGGCTGCATAAGGGCAGGACGCTTATGGTAGGCAGAAGAGGAAATTTGCTCTTGTATGTGTTTTATTTTGTCCGCTATCACAGCGGTCGGACACCCGGGCACTAGAGCGGGCCCGTGGGGAACCAAAAACACACTTTCCTCTGCACCCAGCGCTGAGCGGGGTGACAAGATGCACCTTAGAGACTGTTTGCAGGGTGGTCCGGCGGTAGCGAGACTCGGGCCCCTCCTCTTTCTGCCTGGATGATCAGGATGACTTCTGAGGTGCCGGAACCAAGGCGATCTTGGGCCGGGGTCCTTGGCGCTTTGGGAAGGAGTAGCGTCTTGCCGAGCGGGAACGCCCTCTATCCTGCCGATCCTTAGGAGGTCGGGGTTCGGGAGTGGTCGGCATTGGTTTGGCAGGCTGCTGAGTCACACAGGCTTGGGGCAACTAGAAGCAGCAGAAGCATTGGAGCGTTTCGCTTGAGATGACTTCTGACCCTCCGTAAATCGCTCCGCAAAGCCCTCCACAGCTGGCCCGAACAGGCTGTTCAACGAGACCGGACGTCGGGGAAGAATTTATCCGCCTCTTTCATCTCCGTCCAGCGTGAGCCAGAGGTGACGTTCCAACACTACCAGGCTGGACCTTCGACCGCCCGATGGCCTGGGGCGGTGGCTTTGGTGGCGCGCTGGGCAGGTCATTCGCGCTCTTCAGGTCCCTGGTGATGCTGGGTCGGGGAACCGGCCACCTGGCTAGCGAAGCATCTTGGCCTGGAAGACCTGGGCTGGCCACGGGTACAACGCCAAAGCCGCTTGTCAGCCGCCCGGAAGTAGAGCGCGTCCAGCGAGGGTACGAATGTGGCTCTGCACGGCTTGGACAGATGACTGCGCCCCTCACCTTCCATCCGATAACGTGGGGCGGAGCAGAGATGCGGCCACGGGCTCGCCCAAGAGGGCAGGTGCTCGTGTCCTTTCTCTTCAACGCCGTCGCGGTGAGGCAGAGGCGCAGAAGACCGGATGCGAGACAGTGGAGTGCGTCATGATTTAGTGAGCTCATCGTGGGCTTCGGGGGAAAGAAGAGGGCGGCGTTGGCGGGAACCTGCTGGCGCCCGGGAGCTCGCCGTCCAGCCTGCTGGCGAGATGGCCTCGAAGGAACCACTGGAGGCGAGCTCTGACAGCCTTCTTCATCACACGGACGAAGCTCTTCGTCGTTCTGGCGCTGCGTGTTGGCGGCAAGAGAAGCGAGGTCAGTGCGGTCGATAACTCTTCCACGTTTGAAGCCATGAGGAAGGGGCTGTCATCCATTTCGTCGTCACTCCCACCAAACGAGATCATGTCGCTCACAGCTGCGGAGGGACGCTGATTCGGATGAGTGAAGAGGACCGGCGAATCCTCTCTCTGCGGTGACGGTGAGGCACGCGGGCACTGAGCCGACGTGAGCTCGCTCGTCTCCGGCCGCTCTAATCCTCTGCCCCGCTGTTTCTTCCTCGCAGGTCCCTGGGAGGAAGAGAACGGGAGGGCGCGAGGGGCGGAGTCACTTTCTGAAAAGAAAGCTATCCGCGAGCGCAGAGAGGAGACTGAAACTCTCGCAATGAGAGCAATCAGCCCCACTGACGTCAGCGTGGGATTTCCCCAAGCATCAGTCAGTCCCGCTGAGCGCAGCGTCAACGTGGGATTTCCCCAAGCATGACACGCACTCAGCGTGACCGTCATCAGCGTGCAGGGGAGTCCTGCACGTCTTACAATGACGGCGCGGCATTTGAAACAACGCCGCGATAGAATTTGCTCTTTTGTGAGGCTCTTTTAGATAGTCGCCGGATGGCGGCAGGGGATAGACCGGGAATCCGCGAGCTGTGCGCTGCGAGACATGTCTGAGCTGAGCGAACATGTCTGCTGAGGCGTTTCAACGGCGAATCTCGGCGTCAGCGAAGAGTCAGCGAGGAAGAGTCTTCGTCGCTGAGAGAAAATACGAGATGCGGTGGAGGCGACGCATATAGCCAGGCCGCCCCACCCATTTTGGCAGGCTGTAAGCGGGCTGCATAGCCATAGGCTCGCTCAGCGCCGTCGCCAGAGCCATTGGTTCATTTATAGCTGCACACGAACCAGTGGATGATGCAGTTTCCTCTTGATGATTGAAAAGGCTTCAGTGGAAGAGGAAAAAAGAGTTTTTCCCATACAAGCGTCTTACGACGCAGTACGAGTGAAAATGTGATTAAATAAGAATCGGAAACTAATTACAAGCAATAGGACAATCTACAGTAAAACAAATAAAGAAGAAATGCTACATACATTGTATAAAGTAATCAAATGCATAAAACCCTGCATAAATTTCTTCTTATTAAAATGATTTAGTCAAGAGTAGTTAGAGATTTTCTCTCTTTTGTTGTTTGATTAACATGAGGGACAGAAACTGCTGTCACTTTAAGAGCTGCCCAGATCCAATATACTGTTACACGCATTTTCTTTCTCAGCTGTTTGCTTTCACATAAGACCTACTGTGTTTACACGGATACTTGCAAAGACGGGAATTTTGACACATAAAAGTGTGTGTATTTAACCGTCAAGGCCTATAAAGCAGCAAAAATAACTCCATTCAATACTCCCGCTCAGAAACAGTCTCTCAACAGCATGCGCATATATCAAAATGAGTTCTCTTTCACTGCTGATTGTGTTTCAAAGACTTAAAATCACTTGTTTTTAAACCACAATGCTTAAAGATGCTTAAAGGGATAGAATTCACTTTTACAAGTAGTTTCAACTGAAATGTGTGTTGGCAGTGTGTGTACACATCCATCCTATAATGATAAAATTCCACCCAGTGATTTTTTTTTAAATATTGATAAATCATGACCCCTTTCTAAAATCAAGCCGTTCGCAGATTCTTGGCTGTGTGACGTCATACAGGCTAAGGCCCCTCCCACGATTGTTGACTGACACTGGCGTTTTACCTTAGACCCACCCTGAGTGAGCTCTCAACTAGAGTCAGGCGATATGAGTTTTTTCTCTGACGATGCCAGTGCAGTATTTAGAAATCAGGGCAGCGATGGCGATATATGATGCGATTTTTGTGATGATATGTTCGACGATTTTAAATGCATTTTTCTCTTGACGATTAATACAATCAGTTAAACAGTTTAGTGTTTTTTCAGTAATTTATCAAAATATTTAAAAAGGTTTGCTGCATGGTTAAAATATGCTATGCATATAAAAAATTGGGTTTTTAGAGAGAGAGAGCGAGAGAGAGCGAGAGGGAGAGAAAAGTCGCGTATAAATCACATTTTATTATTTCATTCAGAAATAGGCCTAATGCGGCGCGAAATGTTTACAAACATAATAAACACTGTAAACATAGCTAGGCTATTTTAGTTCCCCTCACTCCACAACAAATTCTTTCAATTACCAGTATTTAGAAAAGAACAAGAATTAAAAATATAAGAAGCTAGCTATAAACGACAAGCCAAAACGAATTCATTTAGGATAAAACGAAACCGAAACCAAATGTTTCCGTATTCGCGATGTATTTGAATGCCAAAATATTATTTATTATGTACTTCACAGAATTACTGAATTTCACAGGAAAGATTTGTTTATTTTTTATAAATAAAGAACTGTATTTCTTTAGTCAATTATTAAAGTATTACATGTTACATGGGCTGATTTATTCATTTTTAAGTATTTGGGATTTTAAGAACAAGTGGGAAATGTGCTGAATGTTTCATTTCATCCAAGTGAAATTAGCAAGCAGTTAGACTTAATTTACATTCGTTTTAAACGCTGAGCCAGGCGCGAGTTGACACAGGTTGCGCGCGTGCGTCAGGCCTCGTCCATATTGCCAGATGCGCTCGTGAGAGACTTGCGGAGCAGAACCGGGCGCGAGACCGTGAGTATAAAAGAGCATTACGAGACAGGCTGCGTGTGTGCGGCTCGTCCGTGAGACGCGGGAGACGCGCAGCGTGGGGCAGAGCGGAGCGAGTATGAGAAGCATTCAGAGACACTGGCTGTGTGCGCGGTCTTCTGAATTAGCGAACATACAATACAAACTTATTTCAAATTAATCTGTTGGGGAGATAAAATGTGTAAGATAATGTTCATGTAGCCTACCAATAAAAACATCTAAAAATTTATCTTTTATTCTCCAGTAATGAAAGCAGAACCGAGCTCTTGATATGCGTTGAGCTCTTGCAAATGACCTTTTTTGTTTGTTTTCTGTCATTTCGAGGCTGAAGTTACATACGGTTTTCTTTAGTTTTAATTTGCCTTTCGATCTGACCCTTTTTAAATGGTGGGTGTTTACGCAGTTGGCTAGAGCAGTGCTGATCGGGGAGAACGGAGGTGCGCTCACTCTGTTGGTTAGTAAGACTGTCACTCAAGGCTGGCAGTCATGCATATCCTCTGGAACAGAGTAATATCACGTCCACATTGCAGACTTTGCGATTAGCAGATCGCAACGTCTCGAATCGCAATTGCGATTTGCTTTCCATTAATCGTACAGCCCTACCAGGTAGTTCTCTCTTCAAAAAGTTAGCAGGCAGAGGGGGACATCACAGGGTTATCCGTCGTGCCAGTGGAATGGCAATCTCCTTGCACATGTGAAACAGCGTCACCTGTGCTTACAGGCGCCTGTATGTCGGCTAATTTGCATCACAATCGGCCGATGCCGATTAATTAAAAAATGCCAAAAATCGGCCGATTAATCGGCCGGCCGATCAATCGGTCGACCTCTACTCTCAACTTTCCAACATTGTTTTGACGCTGGAGCAGAATGTCTTCTAAGCGATTGAGGTGTTTTGCTGTTGGATGTAATAATGAATATAGCAGTCGTCATTTACTCCTGACATCTGAGCCGCTGAAGACGCAGTGGATTACCTTTGTTTTTGAAGGGAATGTGCCCCCCATCTACCTAAATGCATTTATGTTCGCGCGAATCATTTGTGATCCAGCTTCACCTCCAGAAGAAGTGAGTATAATTTTTTTAATGAATTTTGCAAATCGCCTTTCCTAATAATGTGCTTGTTAGCAAGTTTCACGATGAATGCGGCTAAGGTTTACAGTATCTCAGAGAACGGCTTGTTACCCCACGGAAGAGAGGGGCGGGGTCAGCAGAGCTCATTAGCATTTAAAGGGAAATGCACCAAAATGTCTTGCTGTAAACGGAGCTGTTTTTGACAGGTTAAAAGGGTGTTGTTTTAAACTACCACTGAGAAATTTTAACAAAAGTATATTATAGACCAGTGGTCGGCAACAGGCGGCCCGCGGGCCAAAACTGGCCCACCAGCAATAATATCTGGCCCGCAGCCAGATTATTTTGATAGTGGCTGGTTCTGAAATAGATCCATCATGACAGCAACCGTTACTCTCTATCAGAGTTTGTGTGCTGAGTGGGAGCGGAGCGATGTGATTTTGAATGGAGCGAGGAGCGGATTTTTTACAAGTCGGAGCGTCGTGGTTTTCACTTGCTCCAAGAGCACTCCACCACCGCGAGTACAATTCATGCCAACAGCCCGTAATATAACTGAATATTTAGCAAAAATTCACGTTAAACATATTTAGCTAGCTTGATAGAGAAGGATCACCCAAATCAGAAAGAATGTGAAGGCTATGATGATGACGGCAATGGACAAAAGTTATATTTCTCAAGGAATTTATTTGTTCCTTCTAGATAGGCTACTGAATATTTTCAGCTGAAAGCATGATTTAAACAAGTACTACAACACTTGTTCACATGCAATCGCTCTCTCAATAATGCATTCAAGCAAATAATCTTACAGTGCTACTCCATCTGTATCCGATTTCGAATGAGCAGAAATCTGTAAGAAATGCATCGATCCATAGGTAAAATAGGCTAACTGACGAATTAACGTACTGTTATTTTTATCACAAACAAAATTTGCACCGCAAAAAGCCGCAATTATACCCTTTAATGCTGACAACCATAGTCATGTGGTAGGAAAAAAGTTTGAACACTAGAGTTCCGATAAGCCACATTGAAACTCTCCTGTTATTTTATTTATTTTATTTTTTTAATATACGAACACTAGGTATTTCAAACCTACTGAAATGCTTTAGCCGCGGAGCGAAGGCGGAGCGGTGTTTCTGATATCAGTGAGCGCAGGGTGGAG
This sequence comes from Tor tambroides, assembly GCA_021397915.2. Taxonomy (NCBI): domain Eukaryota; kingdom Metazoa; phylum Chordata; class Actinopteri; order Cypriniformes; family Cyprinidae; genus Tor; species Tor tambroides. The sequence continues at coordinate 6,209 of JAFVLL020005094.1, read as the reverse complement.
CGGGAGCGGGAAATGTTGAATCCGGAGTGGGGTGATTATTAAATACTCTGCTGGACAACGCCACACAAATGTGGCTTTTTGTTAATGACTGTCCTCCTACAGGATGTAGCACAGAGTAACAGCTCACTACCAGTTACAAAAGACACTGAAACATTCTGTTCTAGTTCTCTTTTGATCAAATGCAATTCTAGTTGCATTTTTCATAATTTCTTAAATTATCCTTTGACTATGTTCTAGTGGCGAAATTTTTTTTTTGGCCCGATGCCAAACTTACTTGCTGACCCCTGTTATAGACTTTTTTACTAAGATTCTAAAAAATAATATCAACTTTTGGAAAATGGGCAACCGATGACCCCTTTAAAAGCCCATGCAAACGATATGTTTTCATGACCACGTAGAACAGCAATGTCACGTGAGCATTTAACCACGATAGAGACGATAGTCTAAAATCTCTACCGGTTGACAAATTTCCAGGTTAATCATGTCTAGCGGTATATCGCTCACCCATAGGTGTCTGCTGAAGTGCAGGTGAAGTGGTGTTTATTGTGGGTTGAGTGTCTTTCATAAGACCTTCTGTCTGTGTCTGAAGTGGAACACTAATACACTGCTTACAAAATACTGTGAAGTGGACACTGCATAAAATCAACTAGGATTGCACGATTTGGGGAAAAATGAAAAATTGCTAGAAAAAAAAAACTGTCAGAAAACCACAGGGGGTTATTAAAGTTTTCCTTAATTTGGTTTATAGGTACTTCTGAAGTTTGGGGAGATGGTTGGCGCTTGTTGTGTTCCCAAAGCCATATTATAAGAAACCCAAAATCAATATGCAGAGATGAGTTAATAAAAATGCAACATAATTCTTTTTAATCTCAAGATGATAACCTATTTAATTTTGATTATAAATATATCTTAACATCTGGCAGTCTTTTATGACTATAATGACTTGTGGTTCAATTCATCACACTGGAGACTGAAGGTCAAGTCAAGCGCATTACATTGTGGGATATAACAGTGCTCTGTTATATATTGCATTGGGTGAGGCAGGTTATCCAGATACAGACACAGCCTATGTGCACAAATGGCTTTTTATCCAAAGAAACAGAAATCAATCAATGAAACAGCAGAGAGAACTAAATTATCTACACACAGCTGATCACCATTAAAGCCTCTTTTCATCATGTTTGTGCACTGAGATCATCTGAGGACTATGACATGAATATTACCAAAGGCCATGTGAAGAAACAGACTCTTAGAGACCGTCTCATAAACAAGCAAACAGCAAGGGTCTAAAAAAGATCCTGTTAAGTCAAAAGAAATCCATAAATATGAGGATGAAAATCATTAGTGATGTTTCCTAAGGCAAGCAACTCTATTACTGTTGCTCATACATGAGGTTAGAGAACAGACCCATAACCCCGTCTATTCAGTCTGACATCTGTGCTAAAAGTATGGCTGCATGAGTTGAAAAAGTGAGACTGTGATCTGAAACCATCTCATATTGCTGCTGCTGCTAAGATATAAAACAGAAATCATACTGAAACAGCAACTCTCACGTTAAACAGGGTGCACAAAAATTGCAAACTAACAAGCAAACACCTCCAAGACGACTGAAAACAGGGTGTGATTAACCCGCTTTTATTTCATCAGTCTTCTGTGGTTTAATGATCACACCAGGCCATGTGGTGATTTGGATTTTATTTCAATTAATCATGCAGGTTGTTAGTACTTTTCTAAGCAATCAGAGTTTTGACTGCAGATGATAAAATTGGTGAAAAAAGCCCACATATTTACAATGACTGAGCAACCCTAACTCTACAGAGCAGAATATAACACAGATCGTGAGGTGGCCTCTTGTGATTGGGGCCAGTAAGCAACCACCCAGAACACCCTAGCAACTGCATAGCAATGCCCTGGCAACTGCTTCGAAACAGGCATCCACTGATATTTATTCAGAAGGTGAATTAGTGCACTTAGTAATACACAACAACTTTAACTCTCTGATGCCTACTTTATCATATTTGATACACAATATCATATTTGTTATAAAGGTCTCATTGTGTCACGGTGCACACACAAGGGAGGAGCAAGGAACACGCAGACGAGGATTAAACTCAAATCAAAAGTCTTTAATGACGCCAACAGGACAGGACAAGGCAAGGCAAGGCAAGGCAAGGCAAGGCAAGGCAAGGCAAGGCAAGGCAAGGCAAGGCAAGGCAAGGCAAGGCAAGGCACACAGGAACACCGGGGAGTAACGAGTAGACCAAACAACACGAAACTGAACAGGCATGATCTTAAATAGACAGGTTAATCAGACAAACACAGCTGGACAGACTTAACTAATAATCACATTAAACAAGGACAGGAAACAAACCAAATAAGGAAACAAGAGGCGGGAACACATGACACACACGACAGAGGACTGACACATTGGTTTACATTACAATAATTTTTTCTTACTTTCTGGCCATATAAATATCAGCAGAGGTGTTTTATATGCAATGTATCTTACTGTATAAGCCATAAAAGCCTGATGTGCCAAATATGATATTCAACAATAAACACATCTGCTTTTTTTTTTTGCTTTTTTTTAAATATTTTGTCTAAAAGTTCAATAAACTCTTAAACTGCATGAAAAAATTTGACTATCATTTCATATGTCAGGCTTTACAGAGTTGAAAATGCTGTAGCACTTCTAATACTCTAATAAAATCTTCAAGGTGTTGTGCTCAAGTCATACTGGAGCTAAAAATATATCATGGTTTTAAAGAGTAAAGAATCCTCTTTAAATCTGAAAAAAAAAATCAAGGAACTGATAACCTGACAAAAAAACACAACTTCAAATACTCTAAACAAGGTTTTATTGTGTCATACAGAGATGGCAATCGTCACGTCAGTGTTGTGTGATGTTGGGTCATGTGACCATGCAGCCTTTGGCATTTGCTGTGCCAGAGAGCCTGTCAGAGTATCTGTGACCCCGAGCCTCATCACAGGTGTGACATTACACATTCCATGCTACCCAGCTATTTATGGACGTCACTTCAAAAGTGTACACTCTCTATGTGGAAAGACACACTTTCACACACAAACAGAGGAAGCACGGCTATGAAGCAACTCTGAAAATTGATTTACTTTTCACTTTGTGCTGGTTTTGATATGAAAAGCACTACACTGACACCATTCCACTTAAAGGTGAAGTCAAGTGTGTAATTTTGTGGCATTTGATTGCTTTCAAATGTTTCGTGAATGCTTTGCAATGTTTCGTGAATGCCACAGAGCCACAATAATACACTTTTCTGGAAAGTCAAACTATGAATGGCTTACTCAGGAGAGACATCTATCTAGACAGCATCACATTTATATTATATATAAAACATTAGGGCTGATCCACATGGTGGGTAGCATTTTTATTCTCCCCTCTATGGCATTATATTTTGGGAAAATTCTACTTCAAATATTACATGTATCCTGATTTGTTGATCCCAAAATCGATTGTGCCAAGATAAGTGGGGGAAAAAGTCCTCTAAGACAGCAGACAGAATAATTCAGTAATTCAGTACTAAAAGTTATCTATAAAAATAGTTTATTCATAATAAAAACTAGTGTTATGAATTTTTTTTTTTCATTTGATATTTGCATTATCTTGCATTGGTAACACGCCTCCACCAGCTTTCATGCTCATGTTGCCAGATGTCAATACAGTAAAAGCCCCAATCAGACATACAGTAGATATATTTTCTAACCAGTGTTTTACTTAATTTTCCCAACCTGGCAAACATTCACATGCTCTCTCTGCACTGATGGTCTGAAAACACACACACACACATGTGAATTAGAGGGGTTTTTTTATCTCCACTGTGATATTCTGCTCAAATGATAGTGTAGTAAGTACAGACAGTGTTTTCCTCACAAGGTTGATGACGTGCTATAAAGAATATAGTGTAAGCAAATCAAAATGGCAGGGGAAAAGCATGTTTAACAACATATACTACAGAATCTGCAACACCTCAGGGGTGTGCTGCACAAGTAACCATTAGTCTGTTTTGCTCAGGACAGCACAAGAAGCTGGCCTCATACAGAGGATAGCAAGTCTCAGCAAGAAGCACAAGTCCAGTCCTTCTTCTGATCTCTGCCGTTGACTGTGTCCCAAACCTAAAGCAGCTGCTAAACAGGCAGCATTAGTCACAGCATAGTCTCCTAATGAAACTAGTGTCAGACTGGCGTCAAAGGCACCATAACATCATGTCCAATGTCGCTGAAAATAATTTAGGTGGGATTCAGAGATATAGCCAAGCAATGCCTGCTAGAAATGAAATAAGCTGGGGGAAAAAGTAAATGCACTTTCAATAAGTAGACATTATTGTATTCTTTCAATGCAAAAGAGTGTGGGATATCAAACGTAGCCAAGAATACATCTATGCTGCCTTCAAAAATCAGCCAGATGAAGAAATCTTCATAGACAGGACATTATGCAAAACTGGATTCAGACGTGCTTTGATGTCTTCCTCCTACCTTCGAAGCAAGAATTGTTCAGGTTTTGGACACTGTTGTGTCTCAGAAAGAGGCACTTAACACATAATAGCTGCAGGTGTGCTGCAACACGACCCCCACACAATCTCCCTATAGCAAGTCTGAAAACCTGAGAAAGCTGTGCATGAAACTCTGCAGGAAACTGCAGCTACTATATGACCTAGCAGCAATTTATTTGATGTGCATTGGCACAAGAATTAAATCCATCTGACCTCGTTAAATGCAGTGTGTCCTGGTACTGAGCGTATGAACTAAATATATCACGGCTCTGTGTTTTACCACGGCGTGACGGGATACTACAGATAATAAGAGAAAGAACTACTGGCTCTATTGATCAAAGCAGTTCTCTGAAATACTACAATACTCTAATCATCACAATAATATGGTTCACCCACACAAAACAGCATGTAATCACCAGAAAGGGCTAATATTTCAAATCCTCTGGTTACTTTTCTTCTCTCGTGTTCACCCACATAAGAACTCAATCAAGTAATAACAAAAGCCTTATAAAAAACAGTGCACAGTGACAAGCGGATGTAAAGCGTGTCAGTGCTGTGCACACTACAGTATCTTTAGAATTTCATGAAAGAGCTTCTTATCTTAATAGAAAGGACACTTGAGCTCAAAAGAAAAATGAGTGACACACCCACTCCTGAGTAAAACTTGAGCTTTCTTAGCCACACAATGTTAAAATAACACAAGGGCTTATGTCACTTCTGGTCTTCACCTGTTAGTACACTGCGGTCCTGTACGCGATGGGAACTGTGCATGACCCCGAAGCAGGTTGCATGTTCCCGTCTCACATTCACAGGCCTATTTAAACGTGTGCATTTGGGTCCCGTTCAAAAGTACAAGATTAAGACATTTTGAAAGGAACCGGCTTAATCTGATCTGAGATGAAACGCTCTGGTTTACAAGAACACCACTACAAAAAAAGCCTGCTGCTTGTGTGTTATTACCTTTAATACCCAATTAGCCAGTTATTGTACCACACGTTCTCAGTGCTTCTTACCTCCAAACCCAAAACAAACTGAATTCCACAAAGTAACTGGACACTAACCTAGACGTCAACCATTAGCTGTTTGTTTAAGCGCCTGACAAGTAATTTCTATGTTTTAGATTTATATTTTTATAACAAATGTATACAGTAAATAAATCATTACTGCAACAATGAAAACATAACATGCTTTATGGAAAAAAAAAATTGTAATTATTATTACTTAGTATTATTATTATCCAATATTTTTTAAATTTCCCCATATTAATAAAAAAAAATTGTCTGATAACTTACATATTAAGCGATTTTTAATGATTGTTTTATTTCTGCTACAGATTTATATTCAAAAACAAATCATTTTGATATATTTAAAATATATTGTTCCCCTCCCCCTCTTATATAAAGGTACATTGAGTGCTTTAAATTATGAGTAACTCGTAGCTTGACAATCAACAGCTTCAATGTATCTTCCCAGCACTGAGCCCTTCCTACCCACTCAGTCCTGCATAACATACATTCAGCGTGAGCGTTCACTATAGGGCTAAAGAGAGACATTTAGCATGAGAGAAACAAGAGGCAGACAGTCTGTGAGAAGATCTTTTGTTCTGAGAACAGCTCCAGCAGTGTTACTGTATAACTCTACAGAGCTGGACGTCACTTCCAGGAATGTTTCCACCAAACATCA
>JAFVLL020005093.1:0-10185 GCA_021397915.2 Tor tambroides | reverse complement strand
TCTCTCTCTCTCTCTCTCTCTCTCTCTCTCTCACTGACACACACACACACACACACACACACACACACACACACACACACACACACACATTTAATGAAAATATTACCGAGAGCAGGCTGGCCCAAACCTTACAGGGGTTTTCTGCCCTCAGCAAAACAAGAGCAGATTCTAGATAGACTGAAAAAGAAAGAAGAGCGAAAGTGAAGAAAGAAGAAGAAGAGAGGAAGAGAAAACCAAGCAGAATACACTACGAGTTCTACTCTATTTTCAGCCCTCCTGTCAAAATGAATTTCACATCTTAATATGGAGAAAGTGCTTACTATCTGAAATAAGAAAAAGAGGATGGGGGGTGGAGGGAGGGATAATGATGAGGCAATGAGAACTCAATTAGAAGCCTCAAGCTGACAGCACTGCTACTGCCCTGCAGGTAGAAAGAGAGAAAGAGAGAAAGAGAGAGAGATTTGCCTGCTCAAATGATTGTGCCCGCAGGGCTTGACTGGGGCTGTGCCCCCTTTACTGGGTGCATGCTCAGTTATTCCTTGAATATTTCTCTTTCTCTCTGCCCCTCAAGGTTTCACACTCTTTCCTTCTCTCTTCTACTCTCATTATAATACAATATCCGGTCAACGCTGTTAACAGGTATCACCTCGTGAGCTAGTCTTAATGTTACTGTCCACCTCCATGTTTCATTAAACACTTGCATTCTGTCAGCTCAAGGCTCTATATAATTTTATATACTTTACATTTTTGGAGAAAAAAACAAACAAACAAAACAAAGCCTTCATATCCTGAAGGATTTCTGTAAAAGCCTTAAGCTTGATGAAACAATTAAATAAAAAGATGATTGTATACTTAGATTTCCATAGCAAATGAAAACAGCAGCAGGGAAATTTTGAAATGTTCAAAAGCTGTTTGTTCTTTTGTATTTATTTGTTAAATTACACCAGAATTAGTCTTTGATGAATTCAAACGGTAGCTCATTTTTGATCAAATAGAAAAAGTGACTTTATGAAACCGAGAGTTATAGGCTGAGAGATTACATATAATCTCTTGCTTTATGATATGAGAATCCTTAAATATTACATTGCATTCGCCATAATCAGATGGAAATATACAATAAATCACCCCAAATAAATTATTCAAGGACAATTAGTAATAATAAAAACAAATCTCTTCAAAATCCGCTTATAGCTTTTGAACATTGATCTGTATAGTGCACAGGTTTAAATTCTGTATCTGATTGTACAACTTAGCCCTCCATCCTTACATGAATAATGAATATGCCCGTCTGTATTTCTGCATCTCTATTATCCTTACATTACACTGATGCAAAGCTCAGAAAACTTTTCAGAGAGGCAAAGTTTGGCATATGTGCTTGCGTTCTCTTCCACCAAGCCCTGTGGGGAGGCGCAGAGCGGTGCGGGAAAACGCTGGGTACTGGGCTGATAAGACAATTGGGTAAAAGAAAAGGCCCAGAGCTACACTACTGCGAGCGTCTGTACAGCACTTTCCATGGCACAACACTGACTCATCACTAGCTCCTTGTGTGCACACACGAAGGGCCCCAGGGAGCCTTTCGATCGGGGTGGAGATTCTAGCTGCTGCTGGGAGTCATAAAGCCCTCACTGTGGGGATGGAGCAGGCATTTCCAGCACAGGAACTGAAGAGACTTGATCAGGCAGCCTGAGCTTGATGTGCTTTTGATGTCTTAATCAGTTCCTATACTAGGCTCAGAGCTTGTTTGGCACCGCAGAGCTGAGGGAGGGTTAATGTAACCCTGTCAAGACCAAGTGAGAGCATGCCATCAGGATGAAGGGTAAAGGCTGACCCACAAGATTATTTATCGATATGCAACATCATGAACACGCTCGCTGAAAAGTGAGCTATAAACTCTTGCTGATGTGTTGTTTTCTGAGTTAAAAAAAAACAACAACCCCCCACAAGTCTCCATTAGGACAGAAGTTTGTAATGAACAACATCTTTGACTGTTGTATTCATATAGGTTCTACAGCTCCACACAATAAATCTGCCATTTGAATCATTCACTCAAAAAAGTCATAAATCATAAATGTAGTTGTTCATCAAGAATCACAGACACCCGTCGCTTTTCCCCAGGCTATACAGCATCAAAACTACCCAGGAAGTCCACAGCACAGCACAAGGGAAAGGAGTCTTCCATACAAAGCCTCCTGGCGGGTTTAGTCATCTGCGCTTCATGGTTCACAGCTTCCATAGTAAGACAGAAGCTATTAATATGTCAAAACATTCAAAACTTCTAACCACTCTGCTTACCATGGGCAGACTCTCACAAAGACTAAGAGGATGATGATGAAGTTACATAAATCATTTTGAAATTTGGAAAAAAAAAAAGAGTTGATCTTGATCCAGTCACAGTGTCATCTATTGGCAATTATGATTTGAAAAATTATGGCAGATGAGGAAAATTAAGACTGATTTTATATCTTTATAGACTTCAATCGTAAGGCATCACAAAATTGAAAATCCAAGGCTGAAAAATTTCTTTGACATTCAGTGGGATATTTGAAGGATATTATTTACTACTAATAACAGTACTAATAGCATTGGTAAATCAAAGAGAAACACAAGCAAAACATTGCTTTATCTAATAAGTGAATGAATTTGATCTAATAAGTGACAGAATAGAAGCTTTTCAGATCGTGAAAATGAGTCACTAGAAAAACTTGCATAAGGGTTTATACTTCCTATAATTCACTCCAATTAATAAACAAATCTATATAATGTCTCTGGAATGTCCTAATCCTACATGCTTGCTAGTGATATCACCAAGACGGGAAACTTATACAGTACGGCAAGGCAAACACATTTCCTTGGCCACTGAATTTCATCCACCTTCATTCCATACTACATCTCATGGCCAATTTGCTGCTCCCCATATTTATCTCTTCCGAATGCACATTTATTTTTTAATTGTTATGGCTGCCGGCAACATGATGATTCACTATCTTGAACTAGAGTTAGCATAAACTACAGGGCTCAGCATTACACAGGAAGATTTGTGGTTGGATTTGAGGTGTGATTTACAAAGTTTTGAACTATTAAACATTGAGATTCTTGTTGCATGCCAACTCGTGTCAGGCTATATTGGGCAAATTAACAAATGTAATATTTTTTTACATTACGCTTTAAAAGTTTGGGGTTGGTAAGATTTTTTAATGTTGTTAGAAGTCTCTTATGCTCACAAAGGCTGGGTATATTTGATCAAATATGTTTTTACAATTTAATTTAAAAATTGTATAAAAAACCCCCAAACAAATCCAATTTAAAAGTATTCTATTTTAATATCCTTAAGAAGTCATTCTAATATGTTGATTTGGTGCTCAAGAATCATATCTTTTTATCAATGTTGAAAACAGTTGTGCTCCTCAATATTTTAAAAAAAAAAATTGAAATCTTTTGTAACAATATAAAATTCTTTACTCTCTGTAATAACGCTTGATCTTGCATCCTTGCTGAATAAAATGTAAATTTTCTTTAAAAAGAAAACGCTTACTAACCCCAAATGTTTAAATGGTAGTGTAATGTGATGAAACCAAAAAAAAAAAAAAAAAAAATATATATATATATATATATATATATTTATATTTAATGGTAAATGTCTAAATTCTGTCTTTGTGTGAGTTAACTTGCTCCACAAGAACTTCAAAAAGATATTTTTGTTCCAAACCAGCTCTGTTTAATTTTCATTTGACAAGGTCAGGGGGCTTTGAATACCTCACTCATTGCCATTCTATAGCCAATAAGTGGAAACAAATAGCTTGCTTTCTTAACCTTGTTTTGGTTTCTCTGGCAATTACAAAAGAATCTTTATATGTTGCTCCATGACCTTTGACCGCAGTTGGTACGAGAGACAGCTGCGGTAAACCTGATCTTATTTCCAGCCTTAGGGCATTTTTCTTTATCAACCTTCGAGACGAACCAAACTTCACAATACACATAGTTCACTCCATCACCTGAAACTTGATAAGAAATGAGGAGTCACGGAAACCTGCCTACAGGCAAGGAGTTATCCATCCATCTTACTGACAGACATCAGTCTCAGAGTTCTTCGATCAACTGTCAAGATGCAACATCGAACAAAACTCAAGACATTTTGCTCTTGTGTCCACACAAACAGATTAGGAGTAGGAGACAAGGAGCAGATAAAAATAGCAGAAAACTAGGACCAACCAAAAACTAGAAATTATTTGGACAAACCAACATGATCTTGTCAATTCCAGAGATACCTGTCAGTCTGACAATGCTTCATACTTGAAAGAATAATGTGAGGCTTGCATTAGGGTATTAAGACCTACAGTATGTTTCCTGTTATGGGCGCAGGTGGTCAAAAGCAAGAAGACTGAAAGCTATAACATAAGTTTGAAAACAGAGCAGTTGACCCCTGGCTGCTTCTAGCTGCAAAGGCATCAGCAGTGCCCATATCTAAACAAAGATGCCTGGAGCTAAACACACAAGAAAGCAGGAATTCTCCCTAGAGCTTGGGGGGGGAAACAACAGAGCAGCACTTTGACTGTTTTTTGTTCCCCAGTGCCAACTGATATACTCTTCTTTGTCCCTAACTTTTTTATTTGACCCAGAAGAACTACCTATAAGGTATTTTGCTGTGTTCTGTGTTAAAAGAATAGATAGATAGTTGACTTATTAATACTAAGAAATGGCACAATTATTCAAGTAATATTCCAGTAATCTTCATTTTACTTCAGCCTTTGTTATCTGTCAAGATGGAGAAATCTGTGATACAAACATTAAATACAAGCCTGTGTTGAGTTTGTAAGAAAATTGATTAACATTGTTAAACAACCATCCATACAAATCCAATTTATAGTGGATCAAAAATGCAAAGCATTCCTGGAATACCAAGATGGTTCAAACATTTCAGTTAAAGCAGGTGTAAAAAACAAAAGCTGCATTCCCAGGTTAAGGTACAACATTCTGAATAGAAGAATTGGCTTCCTTTCAATTCATGATTATGAATTTGAATTTAATTGTCACGCTTCACAGGAAGTTCACCGGAATTTCAACACAGGTAATGTAGTTATATTAATTCATTTAATTCTACCTCTGTATATTCAAAGGTTTTTGCCTTTATTGAGAGATGGGATACCGAAGAGTGACAGAAATCAAAGTGGTAGAGAGTGGGGGACATGTTCGGGAAAAGTCCACGGAGTCAGGACTCAGGGCGCCCAGAGCACTATTCTGAATCCTGTTTGCTGCATCAATTCAAATCCAAATAAATTCAACAACTGAATTGGAAACAGATTCTCAGTTCAACTGAAAATGGTACATATATGCTGTGATTGATGGTATCAACTGCTGTAGGTGGGCCAGCGGCAAACAGCTGTTATACAAGCTTGCTGGACTGTCCACATTGTGGGTTTCCCAATGTCCTAGAACATGCTGAAACATACTTTCACTGCTGACCACAATAAAGCCATAATACAAACACATTCACACACGGCCAGAAGGTGCATACCCAAACACACACATACCCCCAAACACCTGACCTGGAAAACATAGGACAGCTAACCCAAGGTGACCCAAGGAAACGCTGGGGTAGGCCCAATTAATTGGACTTTTTGCTCAGGCCCCGTCTCCCCCAATTGTCCAAATCCGCCGGACACATGATTAATGTGTACACTGGTGAAGGGAAAATATTTTTAACCCCATTAAAGTCAACCAAGGGTAAAGCGGGTGTATGCTTATGCTGGCACTATTTCAAATTACCCTATTAGCTGGTCTGCGAGTGCGTAAGGGTGAATGTATGTGTGTGCTTTAATTTGTGTGTTTATCTGAATGGGTATGACTGTGTGTGTTAGTGTGGGGTGGAGGGATATAGGGTATCTTGGATAAACAGTCTGTGTAAGGACATTATTTTTTAAATCCTGCTTACTGGAGGCTTAAAGGTAACACTGAACGGCATTAAAGTGAAGTGGTATTACTGCTATTGTGCAGAGGGTTCAAAAGTTCACATCCAGGTCTTGCTCACTGAACCCTGGTGGCCAGTGAAAATAGTGCGGTCTAGATTAGTCCAATGACCTTCTTTTTGCCAAATATTCATGCCTGGGTGCTGGGCTTTGAACGCTTAGAGCAGCAGGATTAGTCTGCTGAAGTTTGACCACACCGTGATGGTCTTACTGCAATGCTGCGCGCTGACCTACCTACTGAAGTCAGAGAGAGCAGTGACACTTATCAGTACCCTCTCACAAATGTGAAACATTAATATTCTTTAAACACACATCCTTCGTACAACTTGTACAAGTGATCTAGATTTGAGTTAAATCAGTTTACTGATTTTGCTTGTGTTTAAAACCCCCAACCAGACTGCAGAGTTATATTTGAAAACACATTTAGGTCGAGAGCTCATGTCTTCAGGGACCCTGCATCCGAAAAGCCATTATGCTATGTGAAAGATGTCGGATCAAAATTCTGGATCCACAAACAATGGAGTGAGACAAAGACAGGGTGGCAATGGCTCAGGGACTTGTCTACTACAATGCCATTTTATTTAAAAAATGACTGGATAAATGTTTCAGATGAATAAATGTTTCAGATGAAGAGTCGATATACAAAATAGACCTTACATTTCTGCATAATCCTTTAAACAAAACTATGTTGATTATAAGTTTAATACTACTTCAGGGACTCAGGGGAAAGATTCTTACTCTCTATTCTACAATACAACAACTTTTTAGAGTTAGTAAACAAAAATGTATTTAGCAGTGCAGGTGAAAGCCTCACATAATTTTAGTTAAAACAACTCGCTGACAGTTAATCTTTTCATCCAAATATGTCTTCTCTCCTGTATACAGCACCATGTCAAAATACTAAACACACAATATTCACAAAAGAGTTGGTGACTATTTCACAGATGACCTACTGTTTTCCATCAGCATTCTGAAGTATGCATCCGAGGGACACTTCACTACCCCGTGAATACATGGACAATGAGCTGTCAGATTCAAAGCACTGTAAAACCCAACCACTTAACTTAGAGTATTTCATTCGAGGAAACCAAGTACATTTAATTCAAAGTAACTAGCAAAGAGACCATCACTGCTCTGGCATGTACACATTGATTGCTTCTCAAATAAAGAAATATGTAACATATATATATAATCTTAATATTCTGTGGCCCATCCTCGACCTAACAGGGGCTCTACTCTTCAGCAGAATGGTAACCCCCAAATCTCCAATATAACAGAAACCCCTTTAAATCCCAACATAACTTAAACATCAAACAGTAACATCACCCTATATTAATCTTGTGCACAAAGCTTTTTATGCAGTCTGAAGCAAAGGATGCTGGGAACAAGAAATCTGCTGAGTTCACGTTTTTCTATTTGGTGAAATGAAGTTTCAGTCATATTTGAGTGAAATGAACATGTTTAATTCTGTCATTTCACTGGTTTTACAGCAGAACCTGCAAATCTAAAGAACACACTAAAGAAGTTCTTCATAAAATACGGTACAAATTCAATTACAAACATTTCTCCTTCAATAACCAAGTAAGAAAAATCCAAACAAGGCCCATGAATGACCCCCTAAGTGCTCAGAAAACCACTCATGTGCATGTTTCTTAAAAAGGAGATAACAGGGAGGTAGCAGAAATAGCTTTTCCAAGTGCCTCACCCAACCAAAATTTCAGTGCTATCATTTTAACATGGAGCAACTCATGTAACTCAAATTCCATGGAGTAACTCCAAAGGGCCAAAAAGCCTTATGCTTTCTATGAGAGGCAGATTCTTGAGAGAGCTGCAAGTCTCTTGTTGGGGTTTTCAGATACTGCATTTGGGCATGTTTGTGCGCATTTTCAGAAGTTATTCCCTTCACTACTTGTGATTTTGTTCATCATCTTAATTGGATAGATGGCACTGTTTTGTGCAACACTGCTCGTAATGTTACATTTGGCAGAGTCAACGCTCTCATTTACATTCCTTACACAATCAAAGTACAAGATGAGGTAATGAGAGAGGGAGAAAGCAAAACAGAATGAGGGAGGGAGAGAAGGAAATGACTGAACTTTCTGTATAGCGCTTTGTAATTGTCACCATAACACGTGTGGTAATTTGTTTGGCTTCCTTTGTAAGCGGAGAGGGCTGCTCACTCATGCTTTGGATTTGTGTCGGCTGCTGAAAGCAGAACATGCATAAATAAGGTGCCTCAGCAACTTCACTTATGAGCTAAACTAATGTCATTCCAGAGAGAGTAGGAAACAGTTCTCAAAGACCCTCAGCCATAACCGCACTCCCCACAGACATATTTCTACACATTGGCTGATTCTCAGTTTCTGTACTTGCGTGCAGGGCATTTTGGCTATTGAAAAACAGCCCTTTAACGGTATTTTGAGTGTGCCAATGCAGAGATGTAGAAGTAGGTGCTATGAGTTATGTCTGAATGCTGAGGGAATAAAACATCTCTTATTGTGCTACTGAGATTAATAGAGTGTGGAATACAAAACAAAAAGGAAAAAAAAATATTTTAAGCATTACTTTCAAAGTAATATCAGATATATGTGGGCGTTGGTATGTTTTTGTTTGTAATTTCGTCTACTTTCCATTTAGAATAAGCTACACACTCTAAAAGTGCAACAATGAACAAAACCCACATAAAACACATAAACAAAACACAGATTTTAGAATATGTATGTATATGTTTTGCTGATGCATTTAAATTTATTGCCATATTTCATGACAAATACTCAACATTTAATATAAGTGAAAACATTTAATAAAACTTAAAGAATAAAAGACTAAACAATGTTGTGTATGCAACTCTATAAAATATGTTAGTTGTATGTGTGATAAAATTGTATTTATTTATTTTATTTTATTTTTGGGGGGGGGAGGGGGGATTCCATCTAATGTCTTGTTGACATTTAAAGCATTTATTATTTTTCTTTAAGTTTTCTTTACATTTGCGTTAGAATATTGGTTCTCACAATTATAGTAAAACCAGCACTCAGAACATTTTTTTTTTTTTTTTTTTACTGTCATGGTCTTTCCATTGACTTCTATTGTTTTTATACTGAGCTGATACTAATTTATACCTCTCACCCTTAAACCTAACTATCACAGAAAACCTTAATTTTCTTTTACTATTTAGTAGATTTACGGGGCTGTTTTCATCTTGGGAATCATTGGCTGGTTCCTAGAATGTAAGCAAAACCTGACCTATAAACAAACTGATGGCTGAAGTGCAGCGCTCCAATACACAGCCAGTTGTTGTGTATGCAGGATTATTTCCAGTGAGTGTGTGGTCAGTCACATCACGTAATTAATCATGAGGATTATAGAACGTACACGCACACAAAGGGCTTTAAAGGCAGATTAGGTAGAACAGTGTTAAAGGTCAGCAAGTTCAAATGTCCTGATGAACACAGTGGTCAATGCAAGCACCTTGAAGGTGGGCATGTGTGCTGACTTCATTGTTTCCCATTAATATTTACAACTATTTTCCATTCGATCTGGAATTTCATAACAGGTTCGAGTTGGTCATGTGAATTCATTATGTTGACCAACTGAAAGCTGGTTGGTTTGAAAGTGCCTTCTGCGTGCGTTGTGTCTCATACATTGCTACACCATTGACAATAGACAATAGACCAAGCAGCTTTCTGTTGGTCAACACGGCAAATCCATGTGACCAACTCAAACCCATTGCAAAGTCCTTTAGAAGGCCAGATTGCTTTATGTTCACAGAAGCATGTTTTCAAAGAAACGTTTACAATAAAACGATTTACTAGTTTGGCCATAACTCAAATATCACACATTACATATAATAACATCACTTTTTTTGCTCCAACAATAGGATGTTGTTTCCCAAGTGGAATGGCGCATAGAAACATGAAGAGAATGAAAGCTATCAGTGCTCCCACCAGCTGCATCCACACCCTGGCATGATGGGAGAAGAAGTCACTCACCCGGCACGGGGCAACCCTCGGGGGCAGACTAGACATGTCCATCAAAAAAAAAAGACCCCCCACCCCACACCGTCCGACCCCTCCTGCAGATGCACCTGGAGCATCTTCCAAAATCCCCACCAGCCCCTTCCATCCATCTCCCATGCAGCCCGAGAGCTAACCCAGATGTGAGCCTCGCGGGGCGGATCAGGGCCCAGGAACGTGTGCACTCTGTTGTGACTAGTACCAGA
>JAFVLL020005092.1:0-12468 GCA_021397915.2 Tor tambroides | reverse complement strand
GCATCATACGCAAAAAGACTTGAGGCTATAAAGGTGCTTCAGCTAAGCACTGAGTTAAGGGTATGAATACTTATGCAATGTACTTATTTCAGTTTTTTTTTATTTTTAATAAATTTACGAAGTTGTGACAATTCTTTTTTTGCTTTGTCATTATGGTGTATGGAGTGTAGACTGATGCGGAAAAAAAGTAATTTAAAGCAGTTTAACATAAAGCAGCAACATAACAAAACGTGTTCCTGTCCTTGTCTAGTTGATTATTAGTTGATTATTAGTCCCTGCACCTGTCTGTCCCTCGTTATCCTGTCTTTATAAGCCTCAGTCTGTTCTGTTCAAGTTTGTCGGGTTTACTTTGTTTCTACGTGTGTTGCTCAGGTTCCTGTTGTGTTATTCCAAGTGTTTCCTTGATTAAAGACTGTTCAAAGTTTCTCCGCATCTCCAGCGTTCTTCCTGCAACAGCGTATTGTGACAATTACAAAAGTTTCCATTTTGTTTTAAATAAATGCTGTTCTTTTGAACTATTTATTAAGGAATGTATCACATTTTCCACACAAAATATTAAGTAAGATATTGGGAGCTGGCATTTTCTTCCTTAAAAACTATCCTTATCCTTATTGCAAAAACAAATCAAATTAATTTGCAATATAATAACATGAGCAACAAAAAGCCAGACATTTAAAGATGTTCATAATAATAAAAACTTTATAAAACCCTAGAGATCAAGATTTTCACAGTGTTTTGTTTACACAACCAGAGTGAGTTTGCAAATGCAGATGGTTTAATTTCCGTTACACTTGGCGATCTGTGACCCTGGTGCAATCTACCACATAAAATTTTTTCGAAGGGCTCTGAAGTAGTTATTTTTGAGCACTTCTATTTGGAACAACACAACATGACGCAACATGATTGCTCTCCCTCTGGAACACACTGTTAATGAATGAAATTAGAAAAGAGCTGAAAGATGTTCAATGTGACACCAACATGGGATGTACCTTCTGTACTAATTTCAGGCTGTGCTGTGCTGTTATTAAGAAGTGGACATCACCGGGGGAGTTCAGACACAAAATAATGTCACACAAATTTACTGAGCAGTGGCCCTTGTTGAAAGGTATAAACATTCTCTATCCAAACTGCTCTAGGAAGCAATTCTGGCCCAAAAACTGTTCATTATGTTACGAGCATCGGGTAATGGGTTTCCATCTGTGCAAATGCCTAAAATAAAACATTTAGACTGGGGTGGTGTAAAGCTCACTGACACTGAACTCTGGATCAGCGGAAATGCATTTTCTGTCTGATGAATTTGTCTAGTGAATGTCAGGAGGACAGTGGAAGGACAGTCAGGAGGAAATATTCTGGGGCTGCCCGTAGTTGTGCATGAATTTCCGGATCTGACTTTTTGGCAGCCCTCCTCTGAAAGATGTCTTTTCTTGTTCTAGCATAACAATGACTTAATAATTGCATTGCATTGTGAGATGGGTGTGGAGAAACTTCACAAGCCTGCAGAGAGACCAATTAAATGAACTGGAATGGAGACTGTTAGCTTCTTAATTCACAGTTTTAATTATATGATTATTTGATTCTGTTTTAATATCTTTTGCCACATTCCTAGCCAAATATTTTGTGCAAAAGTTGTTGATCAAAAAAGGATGAATTCACCAAACAGTTACAAATTACGTCACTTAACCATATAGATCTATATAGATACACATTTGTTTATACACTTATGCTTACTAAGTCTGCATTTATTTAATCAAAACTACAGTAAAAGCTGTAAAATTGTGAAATATTATTACAATTTAAAATTTAATACAATGGTTTTCTATTTTAATATAAATATCATTTATTCCTGTGATGTCAAAGCTGGATTTTCAGTAGCCATTACTTTAGTCTTCAGTGTCAGATGATTCATCCAAGAAATGCTCAAGAAACATTTCTTGTTATTAGCGCTGTTGAAAACACTTGTGCTGCTTCATA
The DNA here is from genome assembly GCA_021397915.2 of Tor tambroides. Taxonomy (NCBI): domain Eukaryota; kingdom Metazoa; phylum Chordata; class Actinopteri; order Cypriniformes; family Cyprinidae; genus Tor; species Tor tambroides. The sequence goes on along the minus strand of JAFVLL020005092.1, from coordinate 10,497 downwards.
ATTTCATTGTGGTACATTTTTACAGGATTCTTTGAATAGAAAGTTCAAAAGAACAGCATTTATTTTAAATATATATTTCTGTAACTATGTAAAAGACTCATTTGTATGCATCCTTGCAGAATAAAAATATTATTTTCAAACTTTTGAACCAGTACAGTAGATACAGTATATACTGTAAGAGACTGCTTACATCACTTCCATGAATGTTCTTCTGGCATCCTTCATCAACCCCAAAAGCAAAACCAATCATTTTGTAGGGGCACCATTGTTATCTAGCACTGCCTTAATCCTCCTGGGCATGGAGTTCACCAGAGCTGCACAGGTTGTTGCTGGCATCCTCTTCCACTCCTCCATAATGACATCATGGAGCTGCTGGATGTTAGACACATGGTACTTCTCCACCTTCCACTTGAGGATGCCCCACATGTGCTCAACAGGGTTCAGTCTGGAGACATACTTGGCCACTCCATCACCTTCACCTTCAGCTTCATCAGCAAGGCAGTTGTCATCTTGGCGGTGTGTTTGGAGTTGTTATCATGTTGGAAAACTGCCATTCAGCCCAGTTTCTGAAGGGAGGGCATCATGTTCTGCTTCAGAATGTCACAGTACAAGGTTGGAACTGTAAGGATCCACCCGTTAGTCCAAACAACGGAATCCAGCGGCCTGGTCGAAGGTTTAATGCATGTTCGGTCTTTTACTTGCGCCTCTGAATTTATCTGGATTTCATTTCAATTTTAGTCTATCTCTGTGCTTGATCTGATTCCAATTTCAAGTGATCGTTAAATTTAGACAATATTTATAATTAAAAACTGATCACAGACATCAATTGTATATTAATTTAGATATTTGATTAATCTGGAAATCCCATATTTTCAATTATCCGTTCACTGGGGACCTAATATCGCACTGAGTCTCACGCCCCGGGTTTTGCGTAGATCTCACGATCACAAACTCGCCAGTCTGATGATAGTCAGAGGGTGTAGGTAGACTAATACCTAATTGTCTGCCGCCAACTGCTTGCTTATGACAAAAAGTGTAGTTTACTTAGTCTTTTCCCTGTACAATTTGCTAGCACCAGTGATAGACAGAAATCTGAGGTCTCCGATGACGTGCCCACTGCTCCGTTCATTCATGAGCCTTCAGTTTGACCTATCCTGGCTGTAGATTTGCGGTAACAAAAGCCTCCTCACAGTCTACTGGTCATAATGATTTCAGGAGAGATCGGAATAAATCAAATATAACAATTTATTATTAGTCAGGTAAAGTTGTATCATGCCAATTACATAATGAAACAATTAGAAGCCATTTCAGAATTAAATTCAGTTCCAGTTCAAACAAATACATAACATAAAATTCTCAAAGATGAATCTAAGAGTAAGATGTATACCTGACCTTTAGAAAATACATAGTATGGAGTGTAAAAGTACACACCACACTACGGGCTTATTCTGGCTACAGAATCTCCCTGACTGATTTGCAACTTTCTCTTAAATACTACCCGAACAAAAGGGCCATAAACATTTATTCTCTGCCCCAAAACAGATACCGCATCTGTGTATGGGGGATGAGAAGCCTCCTGTAGGAGCTGTTCTCACATGGCCCCAAAATGGTCACAATCTGGTGTAGAGCAATGTTTATCAGATTTGAAAGGAGACCGCCCACAACAGAAGTACAGAATTCAATTAAGTTTTCAATATTTCTCATAATACAAGTGACTGCTGTGAAATTGAGACCAGTTTACCAATCGCACAGAGACCTTTAAAATGACACCAAACATGAAAGGGAAAAACAATATTCACAAGATATAACACTTGTGGCATATGGATATTCTTAATGAACTTTGAGTGTAACCTTTTGGGGGGAAAAGGGAGAGGCAGAGATGGCAGGGAGGGGAAGGGGGTCGTAAATGAGCAAGGAGATTGGTACTGTTTGTTGTCTTTGGAGATCTCTTCTCCAGATTAGTTTTATGACTTTATTGCATGGCATCTGTCTTTGCAAGAGTTCCTGAGTTTTGGCCTAAGAATTAATTTTATAAGGAAATAAATTCACTCCTTACAGAATCCATGGTTCCCTCAATGAACCGCAGCTCCTCAGTACCAGCAGCACTCATGCAGCCCCAGACCATGATGCTACCACCACCATGCTTGACTGTAGGCAAGACACAATTTTCTTGGTACTCCTCACCAGGGCGTCATCACACATGTTGGACGCCATCTGCGCCAAACAAGTTCATCTTAGTCTCATCAGACCACAGGACATGGTTCCAGTAATTCATGCTCTTTGACAGGCTGTCTTCAGCAAACTGTTTGCACACTTTTTTTTGTGACCCAGCTTCAGAAGAGGCTTCCTTCTGGGACAACGACCATGCAAACCAACTTGTTGCAGTGTGCAGCGTATGGTCTGAGCACTGACAAGCTGACCTTCCACTTCTGAAACCTCTAAAGCAATGCTGGCAGCACTCATGCATCTGTTTTTTGAAGTCAGCTTCTGTATCTGATGCACAGCATGTGGACATAACTTCTTTGAGTGACCCTTGCGAGGCCTGTTCCGAGTGGAAGCAGTCTTGGAAAACCTCTGTATGACCCTGGCCACTGTACTGTAACTCAGTTTCAGGGTGTTACTGAACTTCTTTTAGCCTAGGCCATCTTTGTGGAGAGCAGCAATTCTAATTCTCAAATCCTCAGAGAGTTCTTTGCCACGAGGTGCCATGTTGAACATCCAGTGGTCAGTATGAGAGAACTGTACTCAAAGCACCAAATTTTAACTGCTCTAATATAAGATACATAAATTTGTGTGGTCCTGGCAAGCAGACAAAAACATGAATATGATGAATAGGACATGTGGCTTTGCATGGTTAAACAACGTATCTGTTATCATTTAGGGTGTACTCATTTTGTTGCCAGCTTTTTTGACAATAATGGCTGTATGTTGAGTTATTTTCAGAGAACATTAAATCTTTACTGCTATACAAGCTGCACATTGACTACTCTAAAATATATCCAAGTTTCATTTCTATAGTATTGTCCCTTGAGAAGATATACTAAAATAGTTGCAGAAATGTGAGGGGTGTACTCATTTTTGTGAGATACTATATATGCAAGATGAAGCATTACACTGTGCAAATTGTAGGGAGCATGAATATTGTGGGCACATTTCCACCATTATCATATTTGCATAATTTGTTTTACTGGGCTGGACACTAAAACAATGTAGACAGCGTGTGCAAATAAATGCTGCTATTACCCTGTAATTCCCTCTAAGCAGTCATTCACAGCCAAAAAAAGAAAACCCTCTTGAAATGTTAGTTCACACATCTATTGGTTAATGTAGTTTGGTAACAACCTGGTGTTTTTCATCATGCTGCTATGTGAACCCTATGCTGCGATTTCAGTAGTAAATAATCTACTGTAGAGCTGCCATTCATGTCATTCACAGTCCCTGTTTCTAATTTGTAATGCTGCTTGTTAGAGCAGCAAGCAGTACATTTCACATTTTAGTTTTCTTACAGTTTGTTTTTCCTGCTTGTTAGCTCGGTGAGCAGCGCACTTCAGTGGTTCAGACTGCGCTCCTCTTTGACCTCACCATTACAAGCCAAGATGAAAAATATGGCTCTTTATGCATGAACTCCATTACACTCTCCAAGTTGTCTGTGTAGGTGGGCCGCACCTTCTGCATCATCAGCACCTTCTGACAAGGCTTGGTACTTAATATCCTCTTGTGCCTGTGTACCTGTCACTTGTGATATTCAGCAAGAAAATGTCTGTGGGTTAATTTCTGTGATGCATTCATTTCTCATTTCTTGTTCTGCTGCGGTGCAAGATCAAATAAAAAAATATATAATTTTTTTTTTCCCTAACCCATTTTTAATGAACCACACAGAAATCTATAAACCTGAAATGTTCATGACAGAAATGTATGGAAGCTGTTACTAAATTACAAATAAAAATGGTTATTGTGAGATTTAATAAGAAAAATAAGAAATAATTTGCTGTACAATTATAGGAATAAATATAGTTGCAACTGCTAAAGTCACATTGTAATACATAATGCTGCTTTTGCGAGATATGAATCCACAATTTTGTAAAGTCGTTTCGTTAAGTCTTCTACAGACTGCATGATTTTAGCAATCCTATAAGATCACTGCACAACACACATTGTGCGACATGGATCTAATGAACTTGGGTACGACATGCATGTAGACTGTATGATGATGACACCTATTGAGTCGTACACTACGACGCACGTTACTAGGCTATAAAAGAATAAATCTTTATTAGCATGCGCTAGTGGTAAACAAAAAGCATGATGAATCATATTTTGGCAGTTGAAGGTTGTATGTGTGCTGAAGGAAAGTGGAAGCGGAAAAAGAGGAAGGGATAAGAGCTTGAGGTAAGCAGTTTTAGGATTTAGCATTATGTCGCGTTGATTTCATGTTGAATTTTTATTGGCTAGTCAGTAGACATGGGTTGTAGCAGCAAACACTGTAAGACGATCAGGCTAGATTGTCTTTGGTCGCAAGACTGTGACAAAGGCTGTCTTTGATCCTCTCTCACATAAGACCACCGTTTGGGAGCCACGATCACAGAAATTGCCACGATTGTTTCACGATGCCAATCTTTCATCTGGGACAGCCAAAAATCATGCAGCGTGTCTCGGGCTTTAGATATAAAATAAAGTTGCAGGCTTCTATAGAAATATCTTTAAAACTGAAAAACAGAAATGGAAGCCCATTTCTAAATTGCAATTAAAAAGGACAATTGTGAGATTATAAGACATCATTTAAAATGACAAGAAATAAATTAGCAATTACAAGAAATATTGTTGTAACCTCTAGATAAAATGTCACATTCCGACATACAAAGTCACAATGTAAAATTAATTTCCATTTGCGAAATATGAAGTCACAATTTCGAGAGGTAAAGTATCAATTGAAATACTGTAAATTTGCCTTGTGAGATATACAGTTAAGTCCCAGGCTTCCATAGAAATATCTTTTAAATTGAAATAAATAAATAAATAAATAAACAAAGAAAGAAGAAATGTATGGATGCACATATCTAAATCACCAGTGCTGGGTAGTAACAGGTTACATGTAATCTGCTGGATGATAATCAGATTCCAAAATTTAAGTACTCGTAATTAGTATAGTATATTAGTATATTACATTTTAAAATGCTCATAATCAGATTATAGAATCAGATTGCAGCATCTTTTTTATGGATTACATGATTACATATTATTCACATAATGGCAGTATTTTATTTATTTATTTATTTTACAATTTATTTTTTCCTCCCTAATTCTTCTTTTTTCTCTTTTAAAGCTTCCTTTCTAAAAATCCTGTGTGTCATCCCATTTAGCTTTGACTATATTCACAATATAGAATGGTCATGTAAATGTCATGTAAAAAAAAATTGCAATCCATGCTTCTGAATTTGGGGAAAAAAGACTAAGTATAAACCAAATAATTATGAAATGTAATCATGAATGGTAAATTTAAAACAATTTAGGTAAGAAGAAATCTAAAATTAATATAAAAAAGTAGTCAAAATACATTACCTAAAATAAGTAACCTACATTACATTACTAACTACAATTTTCATCATGTAATCTGTAATCAGCAATGGACTACAATTTGTAAGTAATCTACCCAGCACTGTAAATCAATGTAAAAATAAAAATGGTAAATGTGCGATGCAACTGTCAGCTTAAAACAAGAAATTATTGACAATTATGAGAAATACATTTGCATTTATGAGAAACTCTGTGATACACTGTGAAATATAAAGTCATATTGTGAGTCATAAAGTTGCATTTGTAAGAAATGAAGTCACATTTGCAAGAAATAAAGTATCAGCTGAAAGATACATTGTCAAAAATAAAAATTCTTAATTGCCATTGATGGTTCCATGAAGAAACTTTAAAATTCATAGAACCTTTCCATTGCACAAAAGGTTCTTTAAAGTGGAAAATTTTTATTAAAATGTTCTTCACACTAAGAAAAAAAAGTTTAATAAATGGTTCTTTCAGGAACCAAAAATGTCTCTTCTATGGGATCACTGTGAAACCCCCTCTTTTTTTGGAATCTTTATTTTTAAAAGTGTACTGAAAGTTGACTTTTGAGATATAATGCCGCAGAAATCCATAGAAATGTCTTTAAAATTTAAAAAATGAAAAAACAAATAAAATGACTTTTTTCTGTCTTTCAAACTTTCAGTTTTACTTTTTTTTGCAAGCTGATTGTTATTCTTTACTCAGGCTGCGGTCTTTCCTTTGCTCTGACAACGATTTTGGTTTATTTTGCTGGACTGAGGTACTTTTTTTTGAGTCCTGGTTTAGTCAGTTGTCTCAGTTATTGTATTCAGCACCTCACCATGATGCCAAACCTCTCTTAGGGCTTTCAGAATAGAAGAGGTGCATCACAGATGGACTGGATCAACACTTGATTAATACACCTGGATGCCACATCCACACTATCCTGACCTGCTCCACACCTGTCTACACACTCCTCTCCACAAGTTCGTATACCTCAAAAATGCATCATATGGAGGTGCATCTAACTAGGCTTTCTGAAACAGATTTTTTAACCTTCTCGACTGCTCTCCACTTCCTCCTAGGCTTCATTTTCATATTACCAGCAAGACAGAGTCAGGCTGCATACTGTATATATCCAGCATTTCTCCTGTATTGGTCACAACCAATGTTCAATGAAAGTGTCAATTTTAATACCAACAGGTATATCTGATAACAATATATTAAATAAATAAAAAACTAGAAAATAATTCTTTGATATTTCACATTTTTATAACAACATGAGGTAATTATTGATTAATATAGAGCAAAATAGGCCAAAATTCCAGGTGCCTTGATCTCATAAACTGCGAAGATATCATTTTGTCTCAAAATCATTCTCTGAATCTCACTGAAATGGAAAGACAAACACTTGAGGATAATTGCTAAAAGCCATGAAAGTACAGCTTGAAAAAAAATTGCTTCAGAGTTTAACCATCACTTTTGTGTCCCAGTCTCTAAAAAAAAACCTCTGTACACTGTGAGCTTCACAAATTGCAATTTAAGGTACAGGATGCCATTCAGGAAGCTATTTGTTTCTACAATCAGCACAAATTTTGTCGCACGCGAACTCATAGTAAAAATCTCAGGCTGGGAATGAATGCTCCTTGTCCTTTAAACCCAGTCCTGCCTGGAGGAGTTCTCCTATTTATGCTGCACCAAGTGCTTATCAGCCTAATGTTCTGCCTACCCAGTGTACATGAACGCCTGTGTAACCCCTTTGTGAATGTGTTTATATTTGCACTTATATTTGTGCACATTGGATATTTTTGGTTCTTTGGACACAAGAGCTTATGAAAATGTGCATCAGGCATGCGTTCACCCAGGAGGCTAGAAAGGCAGTGCATTCCTAAAATGTTCAGAAGAGAAAATAATCAACTGTATACTGTAACACCAATATAATTATGAAATATGACTTCAGTTAGTGTGTACAATACTTACTTTTTCTGAAATAACATTGTCAAGTAGTGACAAGTTTCAAAGCCAGCATCTCTTTTGCTTTCCTTGAGTGACATGAGGGATTTATTTATATATTAAAAATTACATAAAAATATTCAGCGTTAATGAACAATACATGACTTTTTTTTTTTAGAATAATATAGTTTTTTATTTTTGAAGCAATATATGAAAAAACTACAAAGACTATATTATATATTATAGCTTTGGTTGCTGATGGTAAATTGTATTCCATATGTATTAAACCATGTAAACATGAAAAGGAACTGTAACACGAATTTACACTTGACTGAAAAAATTGCAGAAACACATTGAAGTCCAATACAGCACTAATATATTCTGGAATATATATTATCTTTGAGGTTATGAAAGACTCTTGCTCTTTGTTCATGCATGCGTATTATGCAGACAAGTAATAAGTATTTTTTTCAGTGCAAGGGACAAACCACAATATTGGACAGTGAAATGACCTTTACTACAATAATGGAGTTGGATGAACCTTCAACCTCCTTTCAGATAATTGTTGAAACATACTATTAAAGACTCAGTCTGTCAAATTCTAATGAGTAAATGAGAATGAAATCTGTATGCACATGGGTGTTTCTCTCTCTCTCTCTCTCTCTCTCTCTCTCTGTGTGTGTGTGTGTGTGTGTGTGTGTGTGTGTGTGTGTAACCCTCTCCACACTCTGGTTTGTTTGCTTTTAAAGGTTAATTGCTTGAATTTGAGGTAAACAGTCTATGCAGGTTTAAATAAGTGCATATTCGTATATGAATCAATATTGCACTAGAAAGTGTTGTGGGTTCAGGATCTGCCATTCCTCAAGTCGTTTCTGAGAAGTTACTAGAGTAACAAGGATGCAGACATTATACAACATTTATAGGCAACGGTTGAATTAAAATTTTAAAAAGTGTGTCTGTTTTTGCTCTGACTGTGAAAATTTTTCAAACAGAGCCACAGCGGATCCGTTGCAACAACTGGCGTTTTGATCCTGAACGACCTGAACTAAGCAGTCATATGAATGATTCAATGATTTACTTGTTAAAACAGTAAGCATGAAGGTCTACCCAAACCAATCTCACAGGAAAATATTACTGCAAAAGGAATCACTGAATATTCCTACCAATAATGCACAAACTCATAAAAAATGTAAAAAGCCTCAGTGCTCAGTGCAGAACCTTTTTTGACTATAAAGAACCTTTTGTGGAATGGAAACGTTCCATGTATGGTAAAAGTTATGCTAATAAAGAATATTTATTTTTTAGAGTGCAGTGTCAAGGACCAAGCTAACTAACCACTGTATAAAAATCATAGGTGACAGAACAACCCAGAAAATGTGAAAACTAAGTAGGCTGCTTATAAGTTCCTATGTGAAAATGGATCAATATGCTGTAACACTGCCTTGACTGTTGTACTTTATTAACAATGTACAGACTGATTAAGTTTTCTCTTTGAACAGACCAAAGTAGTGTGCATATCTCTTGGGGCAGTCTCTACACCCAGTAGAAATGTGAAGGGAAGTAATGTTCATTTCAATTTATGCTTCTCTTTATTGCTGTAAGGGGGAATTTCCTTTTATGAGGTTTCTGGAAATTAACTTTCTCTGCACTCTCTGAATAAGGGTAACAGGAGGGTTACTTATACCATATAAGAAATAAGAATCAGAATGAAGGCTAGTACCTATACAATATTTCCAGTTTACAAAAGCACCCATTCTTATTGCAGGTAATTTTTCGATATTCTACCAGAAGATGGCAGTTCAAAAGTCTGTCATTCAAATTCTCAGCTGGCTGCGACTGCTCTCTAAGCAAGTTTGCGGCGCATATTATACCTGTGGAGAGGGTTTAATAAGTTCTCCCGTTCTCCCCAGTGACAAGATATCTATACCTGAGTGTGTTTGGGGAGGAGGGGTTGTGTGTTTGTTTATACATAGCAAGATTTAATGAGAGGAGACAGGGGAGAGCCGTATTTGTTGCAGTGTTGATGTGCAAGACAGCTCAGTTCCCTGTATAGCAGGGAAATGGGGCCAGCTTGGGCCAGAGCTCAGATCTGTCTGCAATACCCTCTGAAGCTGAATTGAGCTTGACTTCTGCCACAGCACCCTCTCCTGTCTGCAGGTCTGGCTGGGTAGGAGAGACCTTGAGGTCACTATGAAATTAATTTCCCTTGCAGCAGCAGTGCTGACACCTTCTCTTTAATACACAGCCTCAGTGAAATCAATTACTGTCATGCTAATGCTTAAGAGATATATTTTATTCAGGAGAGCACGCTGTACTCATTGCATAATCAATTGTGGCGATTATTCTGGGTGCCAATGTTGAGACCTGCTTGGGGCTTCATCATAATAGTGAAGTGCAATGCAAAGAGTAAATTATAATTATAATACGGTTATACAATTAATTAAAGAGTTATAATTGTGAAAAAGAGCCACAAATCGTCCCATATGGCCAAAGAAAAAAATATAATTAAAGAATTTACTTTCAGACTATAAGAACATTAGCTTAGCCTAATCCTATTACAATAAGAGAATTTTTTGACTGAATAAATTAAATAAAATCAGTTCAGCTGAAATAAAAATAGATTATTTAAATTAATATAAATACAGTTTATTATATGCTTAACTATACATGCCGGATAAACCATTCGCCCAACTCTCCATTTGGCTTTATTTTAAATCAATTTCAATTCAAGTACGTTCTCAAAGGCTAGCTGGAGGTCTCAGATTGTTTTACGTAGGGTCACAAACTCTTTTTCAGCATGGTCAGTGAAACCGTTTTCTCTTATATACATCTTTTTGAAGTATGTGCCTGTGGAATGCTAAATGAACTAGCCATAAATAACTTATGTTTTCTAACCTGAGCCACAAAAAGCCTTTCAAGCAAATTCATGTCAATGCTAAACAAATCTGAACATTTGACTGGTCACACAAACAGGGTGAGTTCAGCAAAAGTGAGACTATTATCTATTATCAT
>JAFVLL020005091.1:0-11606 GCA_021397915.2 Tor tambroides | reverse complement strand
CACGTCCCAGCTCTTCTCAGAGCTGAACAGTGTGGCTACATCTGAGACAGTAGAGATCTTGAGTATTCTAAAGGAACTCATTCAGAGGAGGCCCCCGTAAAGGAGGCAAAATGGACAGTACAGACTCCTTATAAGTGTGAGAACTGGAATGGATGACCGCCCAAAATGCCCGCCAGCTGAACACTCACCCAGATCTCTGCTAACCAGCCACTGACCACAGAGCCAGCCGTTCCATCGCCAAGTAATGGCATCACCCAGCCACTTCAGCTGATGGCTGCACATCCAGGATGATCCAACACCTGTCAGCATACCGGTCTGAAGTGCGAGAACCCCTGCCACTCCAGCCAGACAGGTCACCCAGACAGCCAGTCAGGTCACCAAGGTCACGGGAAAATCCCACAGCCAGCCATGAGGACATGGCCTGAAGCGTCACACGCTTCAAAGCACTCACCGAGCACACACCAGACCTGCCTTCACAAGCAAGTGCACAAGTTTCCCTATGAGGTCCTGTTGTCAACCATGGTGACTGCCAAGGACACCTGCGTCTTAACGTGAAGTAAAATAACCAATGCTTAACCTGCTACTTCTTGGTTCTTGCAGACCTTGCAACCCCCTGGGGAAGCCCTGTAAAGTGCAAGAACTTCCAGCTAGACCATACCAGACGTTTACTCTGGTAAAAATATGAGACTGCAGTACCAGCATACACAAAAGGGGAACGGACAGCGACAGTGTGACACACAGACAGCGTGGCCAAACCCTCAACCACACACCTTCAAGGGAATGGAGGGAACCTGGCCCCACTCTGAGCCACACCCCCTTTTCTAAGAGACATCCTGCACCTGCCGACAACTGCCAGTGCCAAAGCTGCTCTTCACAAGAGGCAACGATGCAGAGCTAATGTCAACTATGTGGACTCACTCAAGACCACATCACATCATCAAACTCAAATGGCATCTGCACTCTACACCATGCCTGATTTACTCTCATCCCAAGGAGTTTCATCTGACAGCTGGATTCACCAACTACTGCCGTAGTCCTGGTCTACACCAGCAACATGGCCAGAACTAAAGGGGGGTTGCCTACTTCAGCAGAATGCTGCTCCCACCGGAGCACTAACTACTCAGATGACAAAAGAGCCCTGCTCTGCACTTCATGAACCATCCAGCGATTCTCCAGTTACAATGGAACATGGAAAGTGATCACAGAGATGTGCCACCAACCTGTAATGGCCCTCAACATCCAAAGCATCCATACAGAGGACCACCACACCCAAAGCCACATGGTCAATGGCCTTTTAAGGATGCAATATTGAGGCACAGTGTGCCCAGAGCGGGTGTTTTGTGGGTTAACAGCAAATCTCTCCCACAGCAACACTTCAAGCTGGACTCCCAGTCATCACAGTACAAGTGACAGCCATCCTGATCACCCTTTAAATCGCATCGGCTCACAAGAACTGCCTCAGTTACACAGACTCAAATTATGCCAAGCTCAGCTTCACACACCACCTCCTTGGCTAGGGAAAAGATGAGTTTGCCACAATGAACAAGAAGCCAGTCAAGTACCAACACCTGTCCCAGGCGTGCAACAACACCACAAGTGCATTGCATGGTGAGCTATGGTCTCAACCTAGACCCACCAATGACATGGCATCCGTCACCAGCAAGAGATCTACTTTCACCTCTATGGTACCCACCTCGTAGCCCTGGCACTAGCCAAATAACTATCCATGGATGGCATTGCCTAATTGCAAACCTCTGACTGATCAATAAAGCTTATTCTTTGCCACCTCCCTGACCCCTCCAACCACCCTATCACATCTGCTCAACTTGCAGCTGCTCCAGCCCTCAAACTGCTGCATGACGTCAAACACCTGCTGCGTGTGATGAACAACATTCGTTCATATGTCCCTGATGACCACACTGCGCCAAAGCTTGTGGTGCCACAGTGACAAAGGGGGGTCAGGTTAATGTATGCCCACAACACACCATGTGCTGGACACCACAGCACCAGAGACACTTATAAGACACTAAAACAAGTGGCATACGGGGCTGGCATACAGCAAGATGTGGCGGAATATGTCAGAGCATGTCAGGTTGCTGTCAATTCCGAACAGCAAACCTGAACCACAAAGCCCCACTACAACACACTCCACTTTGGGTTTGCAATCACTGAAATGACACTTAGCTGTTTCACCACATATGGGTCTATAACACCATACAGATCTGTGTCAGTCCTCACTTTCCAGTCTGCCAGCATGTCACAGACTGCAAGCCCACTGCCCAAGGAGGAGATGTGAACACCTGGCTAAGAGGCATTACAGATAGCCTCACCCACAAGACCATTGAACTTTTAATATTCTGAGTAATAGTCACGATTCGGAAGAGACTCCTGACACACGACTCAAGCCAGAATCACCACCACGGGGAGCTAAAGGCGGCCATCAGTTCCCTAAGCTAAGCCTTCACCGCCCAGCTGACACTAAGCAACAAGCACAGCACCCATCTTCAGAAGGAGCTGACACATGCCCAAAGCCGCATAGACAAGCTGGCAGTGAAAGTCCAGGATGATTTCAGGCTTCAGACCACTGAGTTCCTGAGAGAGCTATTGCACATCTCACGCTGCACCGACAAGCTCGAAGTGGAAACACAGGATAAACTGAAGGTACCAGACGGAGTGAAGCAGAAAACAAAGGAAAAAGTTGAACAGCTCCAAGAAGCCCTTGCAGTTGCCGAACGTGACCGACAAGAACTAAAGGCTCCCCAGAAAGACATGAGAAGACATCTACAGTCTGCAGAACAGCTACTAGAGGAAGCCAAAACTGACCTTAAAACAAAGACTCTAAAATAAATGCTCTGGAAGACCACCTGAAAAGGAATTTCAGGCTGCCCATCCATGCAGACCCCGAAACTGCATATGAGACGACTCTTAAAGACCTTGACAAACTGTATAAAACATCACCCAGTTTGACCGAATGCTACAGAAGGCCAAGATACCCAGAAGTGAAAGCTCACGCGACTGACAGAGACAGGTTACACCTCCTCAGACCCACATCCAGTCCTGAGAGTCAACGTGGTGCAAAGGTCCATGAACAGGTGCACGGCTGCACTTCCTCGGACCTTCAAATGGCACCACCGGAGAAGAGGGACCCAGGCGGAGACAATGCTGAACCTGACCAAGGTTAACACCCAAGCTGAGAATCCAAAGGCTGAGGAAAATTAGAAACCACCTGTCATCCGTCCTTTGTGATCCACCTGCCATCTGACTTCATGATCCACCTGCCATCTGACTATGATGATCCACTGTTGTCTGAAGATGTCTCCAGGTGAACATCTTCAGCCAAAAGGGGGGATTTTGTAGCATATGCTTAAGATCATTGATGGGTGTTTACACTTTATGGCTTAAGAGACCATTTTAGCCTTTGACATTTGCATATAACTCACAGACCTGGACCCTACATTCGAGCTTTATATGGGTGCTAAATTGCCAATGGTTGCCCCCCCACTATCAAGAAGAGGCTAAACAGATCAACTCTGTTCTCTACATCAGACTTCAAACACATTCCAAAGAGACCCTCAGTACCAGGCCTGACTGACCAGTGGACTACCCCCCATGATTACAAGATACATAACACACACACCCATAGAGACATTTTCTTTATTTAGACCATAATTAATCAGTTATGAAGGTATCTGGTATATGCATGTGTTGTTTGTATGTTTCCTTATTATATTAGCCTAGTTACCACTCGTTATTCATATTAGTAAGCTCTAAACACTCATACTCAGGTGTATGAATGTATCTCTGGTTTAATATCTTTTAGATGTCTCTTTCTTGATATCAAAATGATCTGGTCTTTATTTCTCAAACAATGATGTATACTATGTGGTCGTGAAATGCATCATACTAGTTTTACTGTACTGTGAGCAAAACTACACTGATTCTTTACTAGTCATAAAACATGCAAATGAGGTGTTAAATGGGACAAAGAAACACTTTCCCACTGAAACTGTGCCTTGTTATTGGTCAAACTATCCAAAATGGGTGTTACAGGGAAACCAGATAAAACTTCTCCCACACCCAAAAGGCAAGTTTTTTTCTCTTTACTTTCGGTGGCCTGGAGACACACATCACCGTGGAAAACTCACGACTCCCCTTTTGGGGGGAGTCCGAGCTTCTGGCAGATATAAGTTCAGTAACTTTGTCGATTCACTTTGGACCAATCAACCCATGACTGGAATGACAAAGCTTTCACTCCTAAAGGAATTCATCAAGAATCTATGCATTATACATGCAACAGGACACTTTACTCAGCATCCACAAAACCAAAGCAAGTAACCACTTGTTAACTATTTAGATATGCTTCTAGGCTTCAACCCCTTTTAATTAAGGTGAGGTGATTCTCTGATGGTTCTCAGGTTGTGTCTAGCTGATGGGCAAATCCTGTCATTATACTCTCGTGCACGCGAACGCTCTCTCTCTCTCTCTCTCTCCATGCCTTCCTTGCTTTGGCATCTATGTTTAATGTGTGTATGTTTGTGTCTAGTTAGATGTTGCATATTCCCCTGTAGTGTAGTTTAATAAACATCCATATGTATTCACACTTGGTTGTCTGTGTCTGCTATTCACAGAACGAGGTCACTGCAACTTTCCGGTTTTGTTACATGCTCTATGAGCAATGTATTAGTAAGGAAATTATTTTTCGTGGCCAGAGAAATAATTTTCCTTAGAGTCAATAGACGATTAAAACTGTCCGTACTGCGGATGAACAAATCATTTTATTGTACTATTAATGCTACAGTTAATTCCTGAAGATGAATATATAATTGATAACAACCCGTTATGATTAATTATGTTCATCTCACATAGAGCTAATTTGCTACATTTTTTAAGGTTTTCTGACCCCGAGACTCAACTATTTTCTGCAGTTCTCAAGCTGTGATCCTTGGAGAGTCTTTAGCCACTCAAACTCTCCTCCTCACTGTACATTAGGACGATACAGACACATGTCCTCTTCCAGGCAGATTGATAACATTTTCTGTTGATTGGAACTTCTTAATTATTGCCCTGATGCTGGAAATGGGAATTTTCACTACTCTAGCGCTTTTCTTAAAGCCGTTTTCTAATTTGTGCAGCTCAATTATCTTTTGCTGCACATCAAAACTAAATTCTTTGGTTTTACTCATTGTGAGGAATGATTAAGGGAATTTGGCCTTTGTTTTCCCTCATATTTATATTCCTGTGAAACAGGAAGCCATGGCTGGCTAATTTCATGTTCATAATCACGCTGGTGTGCTCAAAATTGTAAATATGAATGGGAATATACTTCAGAGATATTTTACTCATAATAATTTCTAGGGGTGTCAATAATTGTGTCCAAAGTGTATTTGAGAAAAACATTTATTTCATGATGAGAATTTCCCCCATTTTCAATATTTTAGTTCAATGAAAGGTTAGATTTTTGTGAATTTTTTAAATAAAAGAAAAAAAGGATTAACAATGCAGATTTTTCACAGCCTTTTTTGCTCATATTTACCAAGGGTACCAACAATTTTTACCACGACTGTTTGTTCATTTATATAATTTCCTACACATTTGCCATCAGCATGGATTTAATTATGTTTTTGTAAGGCATTAAGATGTACTGAATCATGCTGGATGTATAACTTGTGAGGTAGTTTGCCTTTTTGCCTTATTTTATTTATTGGAAAGTAGTGTAGACTTGAAAGTATGGTTGGAAGAGGTGGAGTGGGACAGGACATAAGGTGAAGCTCAGAACTGGTCAACAGTTCCTGTGTGTCCTAAGCATGTGCATAACCAGGATAAATGTGAACCTGGACATATTTTCATGAAATTTACTCTTACAGAACTGCCTAAGGTGTATATTTGTGTCAACATATGTGTGTATGCATGTCTATCTATAGGTTTGACAGAGCACTGTAAGAGTTGTGCCACCCAGAGCCTGCAGTATCTTAGGAATCTTAAATCAAAAGCATTTCTAAAGGGGGCTGATCCTACCTCGATTCAAGCAGCGGTGCAGAAGATTCTTAGAATAGGACAGGTGAGGAATTGCAAGCAGACACACAAGCTCCATTCAAAAACTTAATGAGAATTTTTGATGTCTACAGTCTATATAAGCAGCTACTTTAGGCTGCATTTTGTTGCTGTTTTGCTTTGTTGCTGGCTCTTCTGATTGAGAAAAAAATAAACCATTTCAGAGTACATAAATATTAGGACATAAGATATACTACATACCATCTGAAAGCTGACAAATATTGAAATATTTTTGTAGCTATACAATCTAACCCAATATGCAGTAATTTATAAACATATTTAATTGTTCATACAGTTAATATCACAATTATTCTTTTACTCCAACTTTTTTTTTTGTTTGTTTGTTTATATATCTTGGGCTTTGCTGTTTTGATCTTGGATTTTAATTATTTGGCTGTATAGGAAATGATGAGTCAAACCAGGAAGGACACAACAGGAGTCCAACTGGAGGTCAATGAGAGGTAACCAGTTGAATTTTTAAAACCAATTGTTATTTTTTTAATTGTCATTCATTTAATAGACAGAATGCTTTCATGTTTTCGTTTATATGCATTTTGTCTTCTAATACTTTTTTCTTCAAGAATCTTAAATAGCTGCACTGACCTTATGAAGGTAAGATTAAAGCATATGGAAGCTGTTCTATTTACTTCAGTGACACATTTATTCAGTGAATAATACAAACATCTTCTGTCTGCACCAGACTACACTTTTGTAACGATAAGTCCACTGGAGGCAAGCGTAGTGTGAACCCAAGTGCAGTTTATTCAAAATAATCCAAACATCCAAACATAATCCAAACAAAGACTTGACCAGACTTGACTAGGCATGAACAGACTTGACTTGGCATAAACAAAACTAGACTCACCAACAGCAGGTTACAACATCAATACACGACAAGAGACAATGGCAACATGAGGGCAATATGTACCAAACAATGAGGGTCACATGACTAGGACAACCAATCAGAACATGACACATTGAACAGAGGAACCAATAGCAGGAATACAAGAGAGCAAGGGAAGCATGACACTAACAGCATGAAACAAATTACAAAATAAAAGACATGAAAACAGAACATGAAACAGAACCTTACATATTCCCCCCTCAAAAAAGGTGGCTCCAGATGCCTAAACTACACATAACAGAAACCAAAAAGTCCAGGAGGGCGGTGGAGCAGAGGCGGAATGGGGGGACGGATGGAGGGCCAGACCTATGCAGGAGAACAAGACCTGAATCGTGACGTGGACCATGGAACAATGTCAGACAGTGAAACACTGGAGGACCTGGGCCGTGGAGCAGTGTCAGACAGTAATACACTGGAGGACCTGGGCCATGGAGCAGTGGCAGACAGTGGAACACTGGAGGACCTGGGCCGTGGAGCAGTGGCAGACAGTGGAACCCTGGAGGACCTGGGCCGAGGAGCAGTGGCAGACTGTGATACACTGGAGGACCTGGGCTGTGGAGCAGTGGCAGACAGTGATACAGTGCCAGCAGAGCAGGCAGCCATGGCGGAGCAAGCAGAGCAGGGAGCCATGGTGGAGCAGGCAGAGCAGGGAGCCATGGTGGAGCCGGCAGAGCAGGGAGCCATGGCGGAGCAGGCAAAGCAGGACGGCCGGATGGAGCTGGCAGAGCAGGAAGCCATGGCGGAACAGAGACATGGACAGACTACTCGACTGTGACAGAACAGGTAGAGAGTTCTTGAGCAGCTTCCTTGGCCGTGACAAGACAGACAGTGAATTCATGAACGGCCTTCATGGGCGTGACAGGTGGCACAGTGAATTTGTGAATGACCTCCGTGGCCGTGACAGGACAGACAGTGAGTTCATGAACGGCTTCCGTGGCCGTGACAGGACAGACAGTGATTTCATGAATGGCTTCCGTGGCCGTGACAGGACAGAAAGTGAGTTCATGAACGGCCTCCGTGGCCTTGACAGGACAGACAGTGAGTTCATGAACGGCATCCGTGGCCGTGACAGGACAGACAGTGAGTTCATGAACGGTCTCCATGGCCGCGACAGGACAGACTTCATGAGTGGGCGCCACCACCTTGGGAGGTTCTGCAGCGGAAGCCGCCACCTCTGGTGGTTTTGCAATGGACTCCGCCTCCTCTGGAGGTTCTGCAGCGGAAGCCGCCACCTCTGGAGGCACTGGAGTGGGATCATAAACAGGAGAGGCCTGTAAGACCGATTTATTGAGGAGAGGCCTCTGAGGCAGATTCGTGGACAGAAGAGGCCTCTGGGACAGACTCATGGACAGATGAGGCCTCAGGAGCAGATTTGTGGACAGGAGAGGCCTCTGGAGTGCAGTGTGCAGCCCACACGCTCAAAATGGCAACCGCCATCACGGGCAGTGCAGCAGAGAGTGGGATACCTGCTGGGCTTGAGAGCGTAGAGACCACTGGGATGTCAGCCGCTTGCTAGTGGTGGGTCCATCACACTAGCTATAAGTCTTTTAAGTCCTGGCCCAAGCTCCACATCCACAGGAGCTTGGGTACTATAGCCCCCCCAAAAATCCTTTGGAGAAATTTGCTTGACAGCCGTGGTCTGACGAGGCTCAGATGTGGCGGCCATCTTGCGATGAGACTCTAGGCTGGCGACCATTTTGCGAAGAGACTCTTGAGTAGCGGCCATCTTCAACGAAGCTCTTGAATGGCGGCCATGTTGTGAAGAATCTCTTTGAAAGGCCGGCATGATGTGAGCAGGCTCTGGCTTGGGAAACATGACGTGAGCAGGCTCTGGCTTGGGAGACATGACAATAGCAGGCTCTGGCATAGCAGTAATGACGTTAGCAGGCCTTGGAGGAGCAGGCATGACGCTAGCAGGCTCTGGAGTAGCAGACATGACGTTAGCAGACTCTGGCTTGGCAGACATGATGTAGTCAGGCTTTGACTTGGTAGACATGACATGAGTAAACTTTGACTTCACTGGCATGATGTGAGCAGGTCCTGGAGTAGCAGGCATGACGTGAGCAGGCTTTGGCTTGACTGGTGTGACGTGAGCAGACCTTGGGGTGTCATGTTCCTCCTCCACAGTGAAAGCAGAGCCACTTAACAATAACGCAAAATCTATGTATTTTTCAAGAGTCCAGTGTGGGGTATGTGATGGCATTAAACATGAGATCTCATTTGTGAGTCCAAAACGGAAAATGTCCTTGAGCACAACGTCATTGAAACCCAGCAAATGGCACAGTCCACAAAAGTCTGCCACATAATCCTCTATGGCCTGGTTGCCTTGTCGAAGGTGCAGTAAATAAGCTGCTGGGTGCATGGTTTCAGTCGTGTATTCTGTAATGATAAGTCCACTGGAGGCGAGCGTAGTGTGAACCCAAGTGCAGTTTATTCAAAGTAATCCAAACATCCAAACATAATCCAAACAAAGACTTAACTTGAGCAGACTTGACTAGGCATGTACAGACTTGACTTGGCATAAAGAAAACTAGACTCACCAACAGCAGGTTACAACATCAATACACAACAAGAGACAATAGGCTTGTTCGAGATGAACTATACTAGCCTGCCACGAGCTGGCGAGAGTAGCCGCTTGCAGTCGGGGTGGAATTAAAAGAGGAGACGTCAAGTCGGACTCTTTCTGCTCCCGGTAGTGATGCTCTCATGGTGTTTGCATGCTCTTATCACAGATAAAGTGAATTAAATGCAATATCTGTCAGATACACAAACTTTTTATGAGCAACAGAAACACTTTTTATATAGGCTGCTTAATACAGCCATCCGTTCAAGAATAAAGTTCAGCATAAACATATAGGCTACAAACTACCAATAACGTGGTGGTATATGCTTTTACAGTGTTTTTGATAAAAATGACTCAAGATAACAGTGCGACTACACTAAAAAAGCTTTTACTGTTTAAAAAAAACACAGGTTTGTGAGCATTATTGGAATTGAATTGTTAGAATAAGCACGCAACACACGTCGTGCTTGTCATCAAAGAATCTGACCAGTGAGAATAAAGTGTGTCGTCATCCAGGCTCTTGCAGCCAATGCAGCGCCTGACCTAGGCGGCTGGTCTCGTTTTGCTCTCACGGTACTTTGATGGCACATGTGATCGTAAGGCGGCTGCAGCGCCAATCAAAGTCGGACAAATGTTCTAACCAGAATGCATTGCTTTTGTCAGGCGGCAGCCGATTCTTGCGGCGCTGCATGAAGTCGAACAAGCCTAATGGCAACATGAGGGCAATATATACCAAACCATGAGGGTCACATGACTAAGACAACCAATGAGCAAACAGAACTGAGAGTAGCATGACAAGACACATGACTAGGACAACCAATTAGAACAAGACACATTGAACAGTGGAACCAATAGCAGGTATACAAGAGGGCAAGAGAAGCATGGCACTAACAGCATGAAACAAATTACAAAATTAAATACATGAAACAGAACCCCAAAACAGACCTTACAACTTTATTGTAATTACACAAATAAGTTCTGAGTAATATTACTTAAAAATATGTACTTACTACTTATTTTATTGTTAATATCCTGCAGGCCATTCGTCATCTGGTGTTGTCATCCACAGACCTGCAGAAGGAGATTGTGGAGAGCGGAAGGGTAAAGTGATGTTAAAATTACTATTATTATCCTTGTCATTATTTATTTTTTTTATCTTTGTTATCCTTGGTGACCTAAATTTGTACTTTAAAGTCAGTTTGAGTGTGTATTTGTCTGTTTCTGATATGCATTTTTTGGATGTGTAATTTCTAAAGACAAATCCTCAAGGAGTTTTATTTGAATTGAGTGATGTCACCTGAGTGATACCTCAACATGCCCTGCTGATATTTATCTTTCTAGAGTGGAGCTTCGGTGAAAGAATTTTATGCTCGTAACTCACGCTGGACAGAGGGTCTTATTTCTGCCTCCAAAGCTGTGGGATGGGGTGCAACACAGATGGTGTATGTATCTTTGCTGCTGTTTATCAGGGTCATCTTGAGTGGTCTAAAATTTGTTAAATGGAACTTTAAGCAATCTTGATCATTACATTTTGACTTCTAAAAAAAGTTCTAAATATGAGAAATAACAATGTGCAATGTGCCCTAAAGATGGTCACCATTTTTTTTACAAAAAAAAACATGCACACATGCACATAAACCCATTATAATGTCATATTTAGCTACCTGCCCTTCAGCAAGTAGTAAATATGCAGAAATTCAATAAATTTATCAAACGCTAAATTCTAAGACAATTATAGATGGATCCTTAAAGCTATAAAAGTTATTGATTTCCTATTTTTTCTTTTGTTCTTTGATTAACAGACATTACAGCAGCTGGGTTATTAGGTTATTTACCTCCTATTACTTTAAGAGCTGCCGCTGCTGAATGTGACACGGATCTGACACGCATCATGTTTATTCGTTTGTTTGTTTAGATTAGTTATGTGTGTTAACGTTTAGTTAATAAAAGTTGTGTGCACAAATTACATGAGTTTCTGGTTCTGCCTTGCAAATTAAATGTCTCTTTACGATTTTGACCCTAGCTACATGCTCTAATGCATTAATAGGAAGGTATTTTCTGTGGCCAAGAAAATATCCTTTCTTAGAG
>JAFVLL020005088.1:0-16751 GCA_021397915.2 Tor tambroides | reverse complement strand
AATATCAAGCCATTGAAATCAGCCATTTCATGAAAATAATTATTATCAGCCAGAATAATAATATTATTGCATCCCTAAAGTGAAATCGTGTGTTTGCACACTTTACATATTTGTAAGGGTAATGCATTAGTAAGATGAATTTTGAATAGACTATAATATTCTGCATTCTCTATATTTTGTAAATTTTTGCTTGATGTTTTTCTCTACATGTCATTTCCAACTTATTTCTGGTCGTCCCCATGCGCACTCATGTTCATCTTTCATTTATTTAAATGTTTTGTCCTTTTGGATATTGTTTCTACAATACAATTTCACATATTGAATATTTTGATCTCTTTGCATCTTTCTGACATATAAGTTTTGATGACCACACAACCCGGCTCTTCACTCTAAGCAGAACCGTGCGGCTCACGCAACTTATGCATTCTGGTCCACAGATGCTCAGACTCGGTTGGCAAAACCGAGAGCAGGCAAAACAGGGCGACAAGACACAGAGTGAAAGCCCCCCTGGTGCTCTGCTTATGAAAGGCATCATTCCCCCCACCTTTGTTTTAGTCATGGACATAATTAATGAAATCTGAGGGTCAGACTGGAAAAGATCAGTCAGTGATGAGTGTACAATAGCAGCACTCCTCCCTCCAACCCCTCCTTCCTTCCCCTCTGGGGGTGGAAGGAGAACACGAATGCTAATTCCGCTTGATTATACACACACCTTTATTAAATATTACACTGACCCCATGTGTGTGCGAGGAGGGAGGGGGCCAGGTGCGAGCGCTTGTTTTATGACACTCGTGCAAATGTCATGAGCGCCGGAGTTCGCCAGGCAGTCCTTACGGCAGTCGATCAAAAGGCCAGGCGCCCTGGGACACTCTGAGAAAACAGCAGCCAGCCATAAAAATTCAACACCTTAATGAGTTTAAATTTCATTTCAGTGTGTTGAACTTTGGCACTGGATTCTAAAGCTCGGTGTCTCACTGAAGGCGCTTTAACTGACTAATTACTGCTGTTCCAATTTGCTGCTGGATTTAAATAGAAGGAAAAGACATGAGGGAGAGAAAAAGGAAAAGTAAGAGTCCTCTGAGACAGAGAACGGGAGAGTCTGTCACGGGCGGCTCTGTTGTCCTCTGTGACTCTGGTAGGGGGACTGAACACACATCCTTTAACAAACGTTACATGCGGCTCTGACTGTAGGCAGGACCCCTGGGCGAGGGTGGGGGTCTACACTCGATGCTTGTGTGATAGTGCACCTAACTAAGGCAGACGTGCGGCGGAGGCAGATGGCCTGTGTGTAGGAGGCTCTCTGTGCTGCTGATAGAACCTGAACTGAGATGAGACGAGGCTGTAGGCCTCACTCGCACAGCTCAAACTGGTGTGTGTCAGCCACCGGCGATGCCCTGGGAAGAGCTAGTGTAGATAATAGCAGGGGGAGATTGAGAGTTTCACCAGTAGGGGAAAAATAGTCTGGGGAACAGTGTTGGGGAAGCTAAACTGTAGTTTGTGAAGCTACAAAAAATTTTAAACATAATTTACAATACGATCTTGCTACCCTTTTGAAAAAGCAGTTGCAAAATTTGGGGCTGGTAAGATTTTTAAAATGTTTTTGAAAGTCTCTAATGCTTACAAAGACTGCATTTATTTGATCAAAAATACAGCAAACAAAAAGTATAAAATGTGTTTTATTCCTGTGATTTTCAGCAGTCACTTCAGTCTTCAGTGTCACATGATCCTTAAGAAATCATTTGATACGTTGATTTTAAGCATAACTAGACATTTCTCATTATTATAAAAAGTTAAAAATATTGCTGATTAATATTTTTGTTTAAATATTTTGTGGAACATTTTTATTGAAAAATCTGTAGTTTTTTATTGAAGTAGGTTTTTTTTTGGTAACATTATCAATGTCGTTACTTTTTTTTTTTTTTTTTTTTTTGTTCTTTGCCAAAAGAGCCGTATTTATCTTGTACAAAAATAACCAGGATCTAATATTGAGTAACAGCATTAAACAGCATTTGATCACATCAATTTGCACGAAATACCACTATATACATAGTGGTATATATATATAGTGTATAAGATTATTGTATAATACTACTGAAGTCAGACATAGAATTTTTCCTTAGTTTTCACTTTTTTTTACTCACATTAAAAACACATTAAAAATTATATATTTATATTATTCAGCAACAGCAGAAAGTCTGTTTTATAAGTGTGTAATCAGTTTGGGGGAGTTTAAGACTTTTTATATCCGTGTTAAATATAGAAATGCTAAGCAATAATATTCCAAACTGCAACACTGTATATAGTGATGCATCTGTGGAAGACCTTCATAAGTCTTCAAGGATTCAAGGATATCATATTTACAGTGTCCTGTTAAATGTTTTTCTGACTGTATATTGCATATTAAATAGGGAATTACATATTTTAGATTAAGGAACATGATTTTAAAGCATTTCAATATAACCCCAAATATATAAACCAAATCTCCTTAGACCAACCGAAATATGACATATATTCTGTGTACCAGCCATGCAGTAATTTTCAGAAGTGAAGTAATCCACTTTGTGGTCTTGAGGATTCTCCAGCTTGTCTGTGCTCTTTTTTTTTTTTACTTTGTAGGAGCTGTGTTGTGGGTGACTGCTGGGCATAATGCAATTTGGCGGTGTGATAAACCAGGAGAGATGAAGAGGAACGGTGGAGCAATCTGTGATGGTAATCCTGGCCTAAGACGACTCTTTTGCAGGGTGCTGAAATTGTGCATGGATTAAGCAGATGGTGGAATGTGAATCCATCTGATAGGATTAAACTTTGGTGCCTCCTCTGCCGCCATCTGTTCCCTTACGCTGTATACACGCGAACGCGTGCTCGCTCTTACACACATCATACAAGCACAATAGCTTTCTCTTCTAAAAACTAACATTCTCAAACCCTGCAGACACCTCTTTCCACCACAGTGCATTTGTGACATGACCTTATGTATTGGTGCCCTCACTTTACCCTTGTCTCCACAGCCCAGAGCAATCAACACACATGCACGCCATATCTGACAGAACAGGCTCATTAGCTGGAGGGGAGTGGAAATGGTTTAAAACTGACACAATAATGGACAACAGTGGCTGAGCAGGGGTGAGAGAAGGGAAGCGTGTTGTTGGTTATTAGAAGGCCATATTTTGTATTGATTTTTGTGGAAAAATTTACAGAATTCTGTGGAATGGATTTAAATATAGCCATCTTCAAGAAACGGCTAAAAACACATCTCTTCCATCTTTATTTAACCCTCTAACTCTAGCACTCTCTATTCTAATTCTATTTTATCTATCTGTCTTCTTTTTATTAAAAAAACACACGACCCTCTATCAATTGTATATTTAACTGCTAGTTTTTCTTTAAAGCAACAGCAAGCTTTTCCTTTTTTCCTATTCCATCTTTCTTGTTTCTTCTTTAAAAAAAAAATCAATTTTTTATATATTCTCTCTACTTATTTTCTTTAAAAAAAAAACAAAAAAAACACACTATGTACTGCATTAGGATTAACGAGACTTGTCTTTAACTTGCATGTTGTTGCTCTTTTGTTGGTTTTGATTGCTTCTATTGTCCTCATTTGTAAGTCGCTTTGGATAAAAGCATCTGCTAAATGACTAAATGTAAATGTAAATATGGTAAAATGTGTTAAATAGATTGGGAGTTTGTTTTTTCAACAGAAATTTAGCATTACATCACTTGCTCACCAATGGATGCAGTGATGGGTGCCGTCAGAATGAGAGTCCAAACAGCTAATAAAAACATCACAATAATCCACAAGTAATCCACATGACTCCAGCACATTGATGAACATTTTGTGAAGTGAAAAGCTGCATGTTTGTAAGAAACAAATGCAAGTCCATAATCCATAATAACGCCTTCTCAGTAAAAAAAAAAAAAAAAAAGTTCACCCCCTGCTGTTTATTCACAAATGTTTTGACCAACATATTTGTTAGAACAGTTATTTTCTCTTGTAAACAGTACTTGATCTGTGCATATTTCTCTCCTGTTTCAGACAAGACAACTTTATTTCACTGCAGAAAGCAATATTATGGATAGAGGACTTGTATTTTAGCCAGAAGCAATGGTTTAAAAATGGTTTATTGTTTATTACAAACACAACTTCATTATTCAATGGACTGGAGTCGTGTGGATTACTTTGTGATGTTTTATCAGCTGTGTGAACTCTCATTTTGATGGCACCCAGTCACTGCAGTGGATCCATTGATGAACAAGTGATGTCTAATGCTAAATCTGATGAAGAAACAAACTCATGTACATCTTGGATGGCCTGAGGGTTAGCCAGTTTTCATTTTTGGGTGAACTATTCCTTTAATAAGATCATACACAAGGGGCAGTAAAGTGTAGAACACAGTGAATGACAGGTGTTTAAATTTCAAGTGGAATTTTGTTATTACAAGAACTCTGTAATAAATTTTGGAGCTCTGACATTGTTCCTGCATTGCTCTCCAAGAAAAATATATCTATATGTGCACGTCAGGGTTTTATATTAGACATAATGAGGAATTACAATATAAGCCTTTCTGTCTCAGGAATTATCCTATACTTTCTTTTGGAAAAAAGAGAAGGAAAGAAAAATAATAAATCTCTGCAATTTTTCAAATATGTCCAGGCTTTAGAAAACTGACTTTTTAATCTTCTCAGTGCAGTGGAAACTGTGCTTAAACACTGAAGATGCCCCCAGGAGAATAGAGAGAACTTAATCATCAGCATCATCATCATCATCATCATCAAATCAAAGTTTCTCATCATAAATAGAGGTTAACAGTCCAACTGAAAAATATGTTCTTCTCTAGAATCATTCCAAACATAAATGAGAAAATGATTGGATTTGATTGCAGCTGAGGATCAAATCAGTGCTCAAATCATGTCCACATGTTATTAGACAGATTTAGGAGGGCCGCACTATAACCTGCAACACTAGAGGAGGACAGCAGATAAGGCCACAAGTCGTTCAGAAAATAAATGCTCAGTGCTTAAGCCAAAAGACACATGTTCAAAAGACACATGTTCAAACCTAAAGAGAACAGGCCACTTGGGGAATACTGCGTTCACTGCTCTTTTCTTAGCCCTGGTGCATTGTGGGTGCTTTGCTGCACAGCTACTGCTGGTATGCTGTTTGTCAGTCAAATGAAAGTCCGGTTAGCACAAACTACCTGTAATATTTGGCATCGGCGTGACTTGTTAGTGGCATTAAAACATGACAGCGGCATGTCATTGTGAGTTGATTAAATGGTCACAGTTGTTTTTCAGCCAGTGGAGAGTCAAGAGTGTTTGTCTGTACTCGACTGCACCCTGGATCATTAAATAATAAAGCGTGAAAACTAGTTGAAAGTATTTTGGAAGGGTGGTGTGATATACTGTAGTGGTTAAAATTCTGATCTGGACAAAAGGTTTCAGGTAACCTGAAATCCTGAATACCATTTGGTGACAGCAATTGGGTAGAAATGGCACACTTCAGCTTTAAGCTGTCTCTTTAATTTGACGTAAGGGAAGAGTATAGCGCTAGTCATGATGGGCAACCATCTGTGCTCATGTAGCAAAACCATGAAACTACATTGAGTGTGACAAAGTGGCTTAGTTTTGCTGAATGGTGCTTGGGATGTTGCTGTTACTAGTTAGCTGTGTGCAAATAAAACAGTTGGTTGTGAGGGAAAGTAAAATGAAGGAAGTTTTACATTAGGTTGCACTACTCTTTTATTCCTGCGGTCTGTTTCTCCCATTTTTCTCATTCTTTCTGTCACTACAAAATAATTTGATACAAAGAGTTTGTGCATATTGACATGACAAACATGTGTTCTTTATTTCTCAACAAACCGCATGTAAACAAATACAATACGTACACTCACCGTGTTCCAGGTATGACGGAGTGCCTTCAGACGGGTCCAGCCTGCGAGCTCTGCGTCCATGTTTAGAGTTATTGTGTACAAACATGTTATCAGACACAGCCAGGACATGTCCATCCACGCTAACCGTCGTAGACACCACCACCTGCAAGAGGCAAATGATAACTGTACTTCACTTGACCTGCAAAGACATACTCTGTTCTTGTATACAAATTAATACGTAGCTCAGACAAACAGCTGAAGTGTTGGAGCAGCACATACACACAGTATGCATGTAAGTAACTGCTGACTGATAAATTGACGAACAGGCACATTTCACCAGAGAGCCTGGAACAATGACAGCAGCTAACAGCTCTCATAGAGCTGAAGACGTAGACTAGAGGTGTCCCACAGCAACTGAGGAGCCTCTTGATTTAAATGGCTCTCAGGCTTTGAGAGGTCTCTCAATCTCAAGAGAGGAAGAGGCTTGATGAAACTTGGCAAACACCGCTTACATTATCCCTGTTCTGGGCAGCCACTTCATTTGCTCAAAGCTTTCTTTTTCTCCCTCTTCTCTACATCCGTATCTCTTTATATGTTCTCTAGTACTCATACTTTATCTGTTAAGGAACCATTCATTGGTCCATTCATACCTTTTTAGTGAAATACATTGGATTGTCAATTGAAAAACTATATATATATATATATATATATATATATATAAGGGACATGTTTTGTAATATATATTCAATGATTTCAATCTTAATTTGAGGTGTTTTAAATATTATTTAAATATTGAAAATATTTCAGATATTGATAAAAGTGATTTATTGTATTTAAAGTTCATTAATCACCATGTGTTATGTAATTAATTCATTTAAAAAAGTAAATCAGTTGACATCCCTAAAATATATTACATTTCATGTCATTTCACATTATTTAAATGTTCATTAACTACTTATCTGTTGAGCATTATTTAAAGGGGACCTATTATGCAAAAATCACTTTTATAAGGTGTTTGAACAGTTGTGTGGCTGCAGTGTGTGAAAACATCTAGCCTATAATGGTAAAAATCCACCCACTCATTTATTTATAATCTAATAAAATCATAAACAGTCTCTCAGGACGAGCTGTTTCAGATTCTCCCTCTGTGCACGTCACTGAGGGGAATAAGTCCCGCCCATTAGTGATGCTGCCCTATAAGCATAGACACAGCCCTGAGTGAGAAGCTGCGGTCCGCCTCCGCCATTAACGTTACTGATTACTGTAGCTGCTGGAGATATACAATGTCAGCGCAAAAGAGGCCTTTCAAGTGTTGTGTTTTGGGATGCACTAACGAACATAGGAGTCTCCATAGACTCCCTCTATCTGAGCCATTGTGGACACTGTGGTTAAGTTTCATTTTCTGAGGAAATATCCCGGAAAAAATCGGTAAAGTCCCCAATATGTGTAGGGATCAATACCAACGCTTCGTGCGCGAACGTCAGCTCCAGACAAAGTAAGTATCGTGCGTTTGTTTTCCAAATTGCCTTTCTGAAAGAGCTTCCTGGCACTCTGTAAAGCTAATTGCTAAAGCTACCATTGTCTCTGTGTGTTTTCACTGGTGCTGTCTTCATGAATGATCGCGAATAGGAATGTGGTGGTTAAAAGTTCTTTCAGCATCTGAAAGCAATGTGAGGCGATCGTTTGAGTTTGTTGAGCTCATAATCACGAGTGGGACTTATAAAGTTTGTGATAGCATGAGACCAGCTATGTTGTTATTTTTATGGTGCTGTGCTCCCTGTCTGTGTAATTCATAAACACAAATTTATGATGCACAGTATAATCAGATGACTGACTTTGAATCCGAGTAGTTTTCTGTAAAGATAACAGGCTTGTACTAATCGTGGAATGTTTATTTGCAAAGGCTAGCACTGCTAATGCGGGAGCTGGAGCTCTTGAAGCTCCGCCCTCTTCTCCGAGAGTAACAGCTCATTTGCATTTAAAGCAACACACTCAATATCAGAGCGTTTGGCCTCATACCCTAAAAGTGGTAATTTTAACAAGCTATAAAAAATTATCTGTCAGGTATTTTGAGCTAAAACTTCACATACACACTCTGGGGACATCATAGACTTATTTTACATCTTGTAAAAAGGAGCATAATAGGTCCCCTTCAATATAATAATGATTTTAATGTTATTAATGGACATTTTTATGGTGTTACCATTTCACGCAGAAAGCAATGCAATTGCAGCTTATTCTCAAATATATATGGTTAAAATTGCAATTTTGCCACTCTAATTTGGAAGTGTGAGCTGACCAGGTGTGGTCCTACCTGAAATCGCCGCATGTCTCGTGGGTTCCCTGCATTCTTTAGGCAGTTCTGGTTGCATTTGAGGAAGAATTTCAGGAAAAACCTGGAGAAACACAGAATAAGAGGATTTATGAAAAGACTGTGGTGCGAGATTGAGGTAAAGATTTCAGTGTTGTGTGGTACTGACATTGACTGGATTAGATATAATATGTATCATCACACCAGAATGAGGAGTTAACCTATGCAACCACCTACTCTGTGCATTCATAAGGCCATAG
The DNA here is from genome assembly GCA_021397915.2 of Tor tambroides. Taxonomy (NCBI): domain Eukaryota; kingdom Metazoa; phylum Chordata; class Actinopteri; order Cypriniformes; family Cyprinidae; genus Tor; species Tor tambroides. The sequence goes on along the minus strand of JAFVLL020005088.1, from coordinate 8,313 downwards.
CTACATGTATATCCACACACACACACAATGAGAACCACACTGGTCTTAGAAAGTACAGAAGTACAGACCATTTGTCAAGAACCCAGAAACAGGTCTGTCAGCTGAGTGAAGGAGAAGAAAGCTCAAGAGAGATTGAAGTGTGTTGTTGAGGTCACTCCTAAGAGCACCTGGCTCACAATAGTCACAAATCCATTGAGATTTCCTCATAAAGGAACCATAGTAGATGAGAATCCTTATCAACTATTATTCAGAGATGTCTTAAATCAGCAACTAGACATACCTACTCAACTTCCCAGAGAAACATCCAATACTGTGAATATTACTAATCAAATTAAAAATGTGTGTCAAATGATTTGAAGTGTTTATTATTAATGCATTTTAAGAACAGTGTTTTTCATGCTGAATCCAGTGGGCTTGTCAAATCTTGTATGGCTGTGATTCAATATGTTTTCCCTCCTTCTCTGTGGTCTGAAATCTACAATATTAATTAGCACAGCAGGGTTTCTCTCTTTTTTCTTCATTCATGGTTTTCCAGTTCACTGCACTGGTATAGCTGAGAACCCATGTCTGTCTGCAGCATCTATCCACTATTATATCTGCTGTCTGTCACTACTCACACAAATGCATTAACACCCAGTAGCCTCGTGATCACACAGTTTGGGTTGTCATTGCTGGAGTCTTAATGAATACAACTTCTATGAATCCAATTATTTTACACTTAGCAACAAAAAACTTTTACTGAGCTGTCAAAAGCGGGACATATTATAGACTTCTAATGTTTTTATATACATTTCTAATAGATTTCTAACCTCAAAGTCTAGCCATAACAGAAAACATTTTTCATTTTCATAATTAAAAAATGTATTTTATTTAATAATTGATTTCACTTCTACAGAAATATTTGCACGCATAGTATATCTTCTTTTCATAAGCTATACTAATAAGAAATAATTAGGTGATTTTCATTGTTTTTATATACATACATATGTAACTACACACACAGTAACTACAACTAAACTTTTTAAAGTTTAGTCACAGTTAAAGTTAAAGTTTGGGTTTAGGCCAGTCTGAAGTAGCTTCCTATAAAAGCAACAGAAGTCAATGGAAAGCCCCCACCGTGATATGAAAACAAACGTTTGTGTGTGTGTGTGTGTGTGTGTATGTGTATGAGCAGCTGGCTTGTTAGTGCTGAAGGAATGTAAGATGCATAGTCTGTGTGTGCTGGCTATGATTCCTCTAGGATAAGCGATCCAGGTCTCATCCTTTGCTCTTTAATCTACTGTTTGTGTCGCCCCTCTAACATCTACACCACTTCACAACCATTTGCGTCAATCCATTCATCCCTCTCTCATGCCTTTGTGCCTTGTAGCATGTCAGATGGAAAATGCATATTGTGTGTGCATATGTATGTATGTGTGTGAGTGTATGTGTGTGTGTATATATATATATATATATATATATATATATATTAGTGCTGTCAATCGATTAAAAAAATTAACTAATTAATCGCACATTTTTCTGAAATTAAAAATCCCACCTAACATTAAAGTTTTTAAATATACTTTTATATTGCAATAATTTCACATTCAATCTTCAAATTAATGTACAAACAACATAAAGACTGTATATTTTTAATATTTGTTTAATGGCATCTTTATTTTTATGACAGAAGGCCAGTATCACTGATACCAATTAATACTGATTTCCCTATAAAAATGTTTCTCACTAATATTCAACCATTGACTATAGCAATTCAACTTTACATTACAATTAAGAGCTATCAATTTTAACATTTATTAGACTTTAAAAATAACTTCTAATTTAAGTGAACTTAAAACAGTCTATAAACCCATTATAATAAATGTCATATTTATCTACCTGTGCCCCTTAGCAGAAATATACAGAAACTGAATAAAGTTATCAAACACTAAATTCTAAACTAAATACAGATGAATCCTTAAAACTATAAAGTTATTGATTTCCTCTTTTTTCTTTTGTTCTTGATGAACAGACATCACAGCAGCTGGTTATTAGGTTGTTTTTTAGGCTTATATTAGGCTTGTATTTTAGGCTGCTATTTCTTTAAGAGATGTCGCTGCTGAACGTGACGCGATCTGAGCATCATGTATTTTCTCTCAACTCTACCTTTTCTGACCTATTTCAGGTCGGACCCATTTCAGTCTCTTCTAATGAGCTGACGAGTTGAATTGAGTGTGTTAGATGAGGGACACAGTGCTAGGATGCTCCAGGACAGTTTTGAAAACCATTTCAGAGACATGTTCTTAATGTAAATTATGTATAACATATCACATGCATGCACAGATTTATGGCACCTTTAATCGCCTTTTTAGTAACTTCATGTCTTAACTGATCACGACATTGATGCCTGCCTTTCTGCGATTTGATTAGTGAAATGATACAGGCTATAAGCGCGCCGCACCTTGTTAGCCACGCGTGAGCACAGTGTAGCCCCCCCCCACTGCTGACTCACTCTTTTCATGCCAGCTTAGCAAAGTGAAGTTGCAGAGAGCCACAAAGGTCTGAAACGTGCCTCTCGTGGTTTCCTGATGTCGTGTGATGCCCTGGTGATTGAATTAAATGCACTCTGTCAAGAAAAAAGAGACAGAATTAGCAGTTGTGAGTGGGTTGGCCAACACTAGCCCCGCCCCCACGTTAACGGCGCAATAATTTAACGCAAGAACTGAAAAAAATTAATCGCCATGCTCGCCAATTTTGGATACAAATTTAATATATATGATTTCAATATAATATGCATAAAGACCTGCGTGATAGATCTCACAGTATCTTGCATTTTGTAGTCCAGTGTGTGCATTGATAAAACATGTTTGTGTGTGTTATATCCACTGTGTTGTTTGGGTAAACAGATTACGTTTATAGCCTGCCTATAATATCATGTGTAAGAGCCTGCTGCGGCTTCTTCCCCACTGATTCCCACTGACTGTCTGAGCGCCTCCTGGTCTGTCCCTTATTCTTTCTCCACCTTCGCTCCTCTTACTTCTTTCTGCTTTGTGTGGAGATAAGTTCATTTTAACTCATCACTGACATCACGCTCTCATAGTCCTCCTAAATCCCCAAACCCTCAGCTCTTCACTTTAGGAAGACATCCTTTTTGTCTTTCTTTCCTCCCGCTCTATGCTGGATTTGTCCTTCTGGTCTCCTAACCGCACACCACGTTCACATAAAGACTCCACCATAGTTTTTAGAGCCTCATCCATGTCGTGGGAATGTGGATATAGTTTGAGACTTTGTTGACCCTGTAGTAGCTCCATTAGCAATAGCGATATATTCAATGTCATTGCAGGCAGAGGGACAATCACTGTAATGTTCATAGCTATACCATCACCCTCCTAGGGGTACTTTGATGGTGGGACCTGTGTTTTAGAAGAGATTAATAAAATATTGCAAATGGCTACAAGCAAGAGCACTTCACTGAGGAGGGCGAAGGGCCACACAGCCAAAGGTGAGGAAGAGGGCAACCTCCTGGGTGGTTTGATGGGTAGGATGAGTTTAAGTCAGAGCACAGAGTCTGACTGTCATAAGACATCATTTTAATAAATTTTTATTGTTATGGCCTTTTGAGATGACACTTCCTGTCCGGCTAATGTTCAAACAGATGGAAAGAGTACAGATGACGGTGTGGAAGAATGAGAGAGTAGCTGCGCTGTGATTCACAAGGTTCCTATGCAGTGTTCACTGTTCCCTGAGCGGGATATGTCTGTTAAAGTTCAGTTCACTTCAAAAATGCACTACTTTAAGAATCTGCACTGCATCATCAGCAGTGTATGCATTCACAATGCCATTTCAAAAGTCAGATATTCTTTTTCCTCATGTTTTTGCAAAGTCTCAGGATGCCTACCCAAGGCTGCATAAATGTTGTGCAAAATCAGTATTGTGAAATATTATACCTAAATGACTGTTCTATGTATAATGTAGACTGAGAAGTCTATAAAATAAAATATTAAAAATATAAAATAAAATATATTTTATTTCTATGATTTCACTTTATCCATGTTTAATAGTTAAAATAATTATTTATCATTTGTATTTTTATTTGTATATTTATTTATCTAATTATATAATTCTTTTTCAGCAATCAAAATATCAAAATGTAAGCACAAACATGCGGCTGTGATAATTATTATAAACATAATGTGTGACGTTGCTATTTTGTTAAAATATATGCTTTCATCTATAATTGTTTTGATCCATGGCCATGATGATGACACTGTAACGGTCACACATCTTGTGTAGCTCTATAGGGCAAAGAAAATAAAAAGAATTGACCTATTTCATGTGTTTATTTTCACTAACTTTTTTGTGATATTCAGATGTGCAGTGAAATTTTCTCTCTACACTTCCTATGATGTGATATACTGATATACTATTGTTCCCTGTGCATTTTGCAGTGCCCTTCTGACTGAACATAGATGGTCAAATAACCTATAAAGCTCACTTTGCAGTGCAATAATGGGTGACTGCAGCTTACCCAAGCCGTGAAGAGGGGTAAGAGTGAATTCAGGCCGAAAAAGAAGCAGCAGTCGAGGGGTGATGGGGCTGGTGTAGGCAGGGTTAATGTAATCCTCAACAAATTGACCTTTGACCTCAGTCTGTCTAAGGGGTCACATCTGTCCGCTCAGCTCTGGCCTGTTAATTAACTCTCCTGCAGGGTCTCCCGACTCGGACACTCAGCTGTTAAGCCGTTTGCGTTATTCTCCTCAAATCTCAACTGAGGAATGATTCACAAAAACAAAGCCCCTTTCACTAGATGTCAAATTAAATACAAAACATCCACACAGGAAAGTGCTCTTTACAATCAGACACCCACTCAAAATGCAACAATCCCAGAAAAATGCACTTTAATAAACGAAAGAGCATTTGGGAAAGTCTCTGCAGCCTCTCATTGAGTTCGAGTTGCGTCTAAAAGCACATCAAATGAAATCAAATTGCCCCCTCCCGTGTTTGCAGTGATACTTGTAGCCCAAGTCACTAGCGCTATTGATTTAAATGCATTTGACTGTAGCTGTGAGGGTGGTTTCAGATGAATGATAGCGGCGTACAGAGAGAGCGGCTGATCTGGAGTCAGCACTAACTGCGGCAGCATGGCATTAGAGCATGTGGCATGTGCGAGTATGGTATTACCCACACTCTCAGTAAATGAGACCAAGTCAACGGCACCAGCCATCAATTATTCAGAGGCTGAGATGGCAATTATGGCACTGAGCACAACCAACATGAATATTTTATAAAGGCCAACTATATCAAGGGGTGAGTGAGAGGGAGCTGAAGAGAAAGAGAATATAAATGTGTCCATTTCTGGGAGACACAGCCGATGCCAGTTCTTGCCATGGAGCGACACTCAAAGTGCCATTCGGTATGGCATGATATCTTTCTTCATCCGCTCTCTCCTCACCTTACACCATCTTATCTTCATTCCCATCTCCCAGAATGCCTCGGTGAGACATCAGCATGGGCTGTCTTAATGGGAACAGGGGCAGATGTCCTCTCAAGGCAGCTCTCCATTACCTCTACTGTGTGGGCATGATAGGAATGTTGCAGTTGTTTAAAACACAGAGTTTGAGTTGTGGCTAACTGAGTAAGGCGACACCATGTTGACGAGTGATAGGCTAATCTTCTGAGCGGCAGCATTAAAGCCGGGCGGCCCTGTAACTTGCTGTCCGTTTCAGCCTCTGTTTGTCATTTGCTCTCTCTCTCAGCCCCCCTTTAGAAAAACATATTGCTCATGCTTTGAAAATATACACGTGCATTGGTTAGCCTCTCTCCTGAACGGTCTCTAATATGCCCATAATTCCTTCAAGACCAGATACTACAAATAAAATAATAATAACGCAAGTAGAACAATCCGACAGCTACAACAAGTCTAACCTTCCCCTCTTTCCGCCTTCAGGCAAGCCGAGACCAGTAGGCATGTTGTGCTGACAGCTCTAAAATTGCTTACAATACACATCTCCAAAAGATCTGTCCCAGGCAAAAAAAAAAAAAAAAAAAGAAATATCACCAGCTTGCTTAGCTGGTCTTTCAGATGTCTTATTTTTCCCTCCTCCCTCCATTTATTATGGCTGGATTTCTGCACTGGCCTGCGAGTTTGGTGCCAAATGCAACCGAAGAACTATTTCAGAAAGAAAGAGAGAGAAAGAAGAAACGGTGAGCGAGCAAAGAGAATTCTCTTATCATAACATGAGAGCACAAGAATTCACAGTCTGTGTCTTCCATTGTCTACAAATGTTTCCTCAGAGTGAAAGCATTATTTATTTTTAGTCCTGTTTAGCTGAGCTTGTGTGGACTGTTTTGATGCACAGAATGTGTTTATTTATTTATTAAAAACCTCTAATTTGTCATGTACTGTATATTAAAGCTGCACTAGTAATTTTTCCTCATCTGAGAGGTTTTAAGACATTAGTATTTAATATACATACACAGATATATAGAGAGACTTACATTGTTACAGTGTTCAATACAAATGCTGATTAATATATTTTTTCAGGGTTCTTGATGAATAAAAAGTAAAAAAAAAAAACTTTCTATTTGTCAAAGAATCCTAATAAATGGATCATAGTTTCCACAAAAATATTAAGCAGTACAATTGTCTTCAGCATTGATAATAATAAGAAATGTTTCTTTAGAAGCAAATCAGCGTATTAGAATGATTTCTGAAAGATCATGCGACACTGAAGACTGGAGTAATGATGCTGAAAATTCAGCTTTGCCATTATAGAGTAAATTACATTATAAATATATATTCAAACAGAAAACATTTATTTAGATAGTAAAAATATTTTACAATATTACTGTTTTTCTCTGTATTTTATTTATTTATTTATTTTTGAAAAATATATTCTTTTACATTAAGTGGTTCGCCTCATGGGGATGCCATTTTTGAGATCATGTGACTAGCCGCTTTATATTGTTAACCCTGCTCTTATTTGACGCTTTCATTAGTCATGGCTGACTGAATCGCACATTTTTACAATGGCATCATTGCATTTGCAATATGCTGCATCCATGCCACTAGTTGTCAGTATAAGTCAGCCAGCTAAACATAAAAAAGAAAAATATACATACTTTGAAGTATCATAGCATATTGTATGCTCACTCCAAAGAGGGTACAATTAATGAGGCATGTTCCTCTCACTATACTAAAGCTCTTGAGCATTAACCGGTTTGAATTGCTGCATTTCCTCTTTCAGACAATCCACTGGCATCTTATGTCATTACCTCCTGGGCTGTGTCGATTTAAGAGCAATGCATGCAAGACGCACTCTCTGCGAAATAACAACAAAGAGTTGAGTGAGACAGAACGAGTGAGCGAGAGACAATGAACGTGAAAGAGGAGAGCGAGGAGAGAAATTTCACATCAGACAGCGGGACCAGACCCAGGAGACGAGTGCAGTGCAGACGGGAGAATTATTTTACATAATAAATGCTTCAAATTCAAGCCTGTAATTGATAGCTGAAGCCAGGCAACGATGTGCAGCCACCACACATGGGTTTTGGGGAGCTGTCAATCAAATGCTGCCACTGGAGGAGAGATAATGATTGTCATATGACAACTACCTGATTTAATGTAATCATTGCAGCTAAAGCTATTGTTTACAGGTGCCAGTGGAGGTGTGTGAGTGAGCAAGACCAGCGGTAGTTCAGCAGTCGATGGTGTAATAAGTCAAACTTGAGTTCGGTAAGGGAGGGTTTAGAGAGTGGAAGTGCTCTAACTCTCAGCTTGCAGCTGTTTCGTCCATTTTCTGCTAAGATTTACACATCGAACCCTTCCGTCTCTGGCTTAACGCCTGTAATTGACTAATTCAGCACAAATGACCCCAGTTTTAGCTAATCATACAGAAAGCTATGGAAAAACAGATATATTTTCTGTTAACAGCCTCTGTACTGTGCATTGGTCGTGTACACAAGCCACAAATTAATTGCACCGCTCAGAGGGAAATAAAACATCCCACACAATACATTCAAAGCAATGTGAACTGCACAAATAGGTGGAAAGTTAAAAAAGGTATATTAAATTAATTCTGTTGTGCATAATTTACATATCTTAAACTAAATGTACAAGAAAAGAGAGAAAGGGAGAGAGATACAGAGAGAGAGAGACCACCCTCCTGTATATTTCAGAGGCTGTAGGCAAACACCTCAATAATTCATGATGGAGAGATTGATTTTTTTCCTTTGGCAAGAGGCAGCAGATGTGGCAGGGATGAAGGAAGGGAGGGATGGATGGATGGAGGGAGGGAGGAAGGGTGGGAATGGAGGGTTGGTGGAGGGACAGCG